>JAHKKF010491163.1:0-43473 GCA_019740295.1 Labeo calbasu | reverse complement strand
ACTGAACGCACGTGATGGAGCTTTACTACTAATCAAAGTACCGGCTTCATTGACTAAACGCGCCTCAAGACATCGTGCGATTAATCGTGCAGCCCTAGCTCTTTGTAAGTTTGTAGGTGGTGAGAAAAAAAAAAAATAATCGCATACAAGCATCAATGAGTGCGCTTAGTCCAGCAGACAGCATTAGGTGTATTTGACTTAAAGTGGCGCTGAGCAGACCAATCAGCGAATGGGTACTTAGATATCATACACCCACAGCACCACTTTAAGTCAAAAAAAAACTCTTCCGTTGTTTGGAGTGTTCGGTGAGTTCCGTCACGAAATATACATCATTCAACTCAACCAATCAGGTTGTGAAAGTATCACTATACCTTTAGGTTCGGTATCTTTAGGTTTGCTGTCAAAAATGCCAGTCTGAATGCTAAGTGGACCAGGACCAAATGTATCATTTTTCTTTTTTGCTCCGGATCAAATGAACCAAACAAACCGAACTACAGGTGTGAACGCACCCTAAAACAATTCTATAGGAACTACCTGTGACGTAAGTGTACGCTGATTGGCCAAGAACACACGAAACACCGGCTACACAGTATTTTAAAAAAACTATGTAAAAATATTTACTCCAAGAAAACAGCTATAATGGCATTTAGCTACCTGTTGTCTGCAACATTGTGTGCTCTCAGACTTGGGTGGCTATGAACCAGAAGAGGTTTAGTCATATTTTCATGCTCTTTTAATCACGAAAATTGTGATTAAAAATTCCATCTCCCTTATCACGAAACCCACGACACACTACAAAAACAGCTCCGATCATGACGTTCCACCATTCACTGGTTGACGTTTGTAAATTCCGCGAAAAAAGACGTAGCTGTCTGCCGCTTCAGAGTTCCTACTGTCGGCGTGAATGCAATCACGAAAACTGCCCGAGGGTTAGTTCTAGTTCCTAGAACTTAGTTCCTAGAACTACACAGTGCGAAAGCCCCTAAGCTTGAAAAGACCACACTGAAATATGAGAAACTTGAACACTGAAAAAACAACTTAAATCTGGTATAACAAAGAAAACTAAATATGTGCAAATGTTCACTGCACACACTAAGACTGTATTCCTTCCTAGAATGTCACATGCCCCACATGCAAAAGTTATGAATTCAGACTACGTCCCAAAAGGTTTTTCTCTCAAGTGCTTCTTAGGCTGTTACCATCTGTTTTTTCCTTTCTTCAGGAGTCAGAGTTGCCTAGGCTTCAGCCTGGCCATGAATGAAAAGAGGCCCCACTGTACAAGAATGTGGTACTACAGAATATCTGTCCAGCCCTCGGCATGAAGCATTAACCAAGAAAAGCACCCTCTTCCCAATAACGAAGACTCTCAGCAAGTCAAGTTTGAACCGCTTTCCAAAAAGTGGCAAGACATCAGAATTAAAAGTGATGACCAATCAGTTACAAGCTAATTATAAACCCAGAAACGGCTGTCAAGCTCTACCTCAAGGGAGCCAACTTAAGATCTTCTGACATGAGAGGGATGAACACCATCTGTCTCTGGCCTGTTTATTACAAGATGTGTATGTGTGTGTGCATGTGTCTGTGTGTTTAAGGTTGAAGTGAATGTCCTGTTTAGGGTTTCCGACTGTGCTGATGGTTAGTCCAGTGGGTTCATCTTAGATTGGGGTTCGCCAGCTTAGGACACCACAGTTTGGCATGTTGTTTGCTCAGAGCAGAGGCACTGTCCCTGGCCGAGGGAAAGGGAGCTTTTAAAAAACTCCTTTTGATTGATGTGCTCTTATTTCAATCTTATGATCAGTGATTATCTAGGATAAATAATTTAGGGTACTAAAAACTTAATAAAGAAAATACGATGAACTTCATTTAAGTAGAAGGCGTCTTAGAAGATGGGAGGGTTTTGATGGATGGATGGTTGCATGGATGGGGAGATGACAGAATGGATGAGTGGTCAGTGGGGGCAGAGAGAGGTGTGAGGGGACATGGACAGTGAGGAAGGTAGACGGAGGAGGGAAAAGGAGGAGGAAGAAAGATATGGGAGGAGAAGAGGTGTGGCAAAAAGGACCAAGGGAACCAGGCCCCTAATTGGTACTTAAACACTTGCGCTGCTCCGAACTGTTGCTATCATAAGAAATTGATGAATTAACTGAGAGAGAGAGAGTGAGTGGGAGAGAGTGCGGGAGAAGCTTCTAAATCTTTTAAGAGGATAACTTACTTGGGCAAAACAGCTGTTTATGCATTATTTGTGCCGAGAGCCATTTACCGCCGTTTAGGAAGAAACCAGGGTCCAGGTCTAAGAAGACACCCATTGGGAGTAAGCTCTGGAAGGACTTAGATAAGATCATTTACAGAAAGAGAAAAGATGAAAAATTAATCTACTAATATTTTTTTAAAGGCCTAAAGACCTAGCCTGTCAGTCTGTTTAGTGACAAACAGCCGAAGAGGGAGAGCGAGACACAACAACATGTTTTAAGGAAGGACAACATGCCCCTTGCCAAACCCAACTTGGTGTCTAATAACCCTGCAAACTTGACTTCGAACATCAGGGAAGATGATGGGAAAAACATTATTAGACAGTAAGTCCATCTTACTCAAAACTAGCAAATAAATGTTAAGTAGGCTTTGGTGGAGAAATAAGTCATTTCCAGATTTTACATTTTATTCAGGGTTGTGAGATCAGTTTGTGTTATGTATATATCTGTGCTGGTGGTAACAAATGTGAAAAAAATGTCTTGAGCAAACAAGGTCTTGTGACTGCTGGTAATGCATGTGTGTCACCTGAAGACCCCATTGCTGCTCTTCCACCTCCCAACTGTAGCTCTGTTGTGCCTCAGGGTGACAGACAGATCCATTTCAGCCACCGTTGACACTGATTAGGTCTGAAAGATGAAAGTTTGCCCTCTGTTTGTTATCTAACACATCGCTTTGTCCGTCAAATGCCTGCGGGTGACCAGCCTGTGACAAGGCATAAGAGACTATCTCTGTTACAGCCATACTGCTGCATTCTGGACATCTATAAAGATGTGAAAGACAATTCATTCTTTAAGTTTCTGAAATGTAAGGTTGGATTTGATGTATACACTGTTGGCTCATTCACATCTAAAATGACTGAAAAATATAGTTATATTTTATGCATAACATCATTTATGATAAATGGCTTTGCTTTCCAAGCAGAACAATGGCTTGTCAGTTCCTCAGTATGAGATGAAGCTCATTGCTCACCGCCAAGACCTTGAGAGTCCATCGACTATGCAATAATATCAAACAAGTTTCCCTGAGAGATGTGGTCCCATACCAACTCCCTCTTCTTAAGACAACTACACAAAAGAAGCTTACAACAAAAAAATCAGATGAAAAAAATGACAGACTAGTTGGATTAATTTCTAATAATAGGAAAGTGGTTTTACAGGCCTTACAAACACACAAGGAGATGAATGTCATCTATAGAAATACGTACTTCATTTATACAGGGTGTGTAAACACATTTTCCCAAAATGAAATTACCTGCTGACTTTCTCTGAATTGCAATTCTGTAATTTCCACTTAAATTCTCATTGAGTTTCCAATTTCACTTCCTGTGGGTTGCAGTCAATTCAGTTCCAATTGTACCTGATGAAGTGAAAGAGAGTCCATTCATAAATTCTGGATGTTCCCCAACCCTGATTCATCTACATAAAACATTTGACAGATATTTAGATATTTAGCAGTCTTAGCTTTAGATGGCACACCCACAAACCACCACGCTCCATTCACTAAACATCTAATGCATATGGCACACTAACCAAATTAAATTGGTGCTTTTCTTTTCACAGTGCACAATGTTTGAAAGGAGCTATACAGAATTTCATACTACTATGTCTATAACGCCTCAATGATGTAAGAGTGATTTTAGTTGTGGGTGATGTAACAATATATAACTATAAATTATAAATGAACTTCAGAATTTAGATCTAGCTATATTGTATTTATTTTGTTTACAGAAATATCAGTACCATTTAGTGTCTTGTGCACATCCTAGGAGCCAGAGACATGCTCCAAACAGACATGTAAGAGAAGCATCTCACTGAAATGGTTGACGAAGTTCACAAAGCTGAAATAATTGTTGCTTATTAATTTTCGATAAATTAAATATCTAAGAACAAACCTTACAGACATCTAATTAGCAAGGTATTCTTAATGTAGATTGTTGGGCCATTATTTACTTTAACTTATATGTTGATCTCAAATGAATAGTTTGAAGCCCTAAACACAACAATGAACAAAACAAACTGTGATTGGTGGATTAACGTGTCAGTCAGACATCCTCTTTCTGTCTAAGAGGGCGGTCCTTGGACAAAAGCAGCAGTTATAGAGCCAAGACCAAGGGCGTCCAAACTTGATCGTAGTAGGCCAAGCTACTACTTGCCTCAACAAACCAGCCTGGAAGTTTCTCATGTGCGTAGTAAGACCTTGATTAGCTGGTTCAGGTGTGTTTAATTGGAGTTGGAGCAAAACTCTACAGGAAAGTGGCCCTACAGGAGCAGGACTGGACACCCCTGGCCCAAACCATACTGTATATCGTAGGCAAAGGTATGACTATGCAATCGTAGTTATTCAGAAATGTGGTACAAAGCAAACAAGACATTCTTGAGAATACAGTACATAGTGTCTTGCTATCAGATTACAATTTCAAATCTACTTGTCCCTAAATGTCCTGTTTAAATGAATGTGTTTGGTTGCTTTAGATTAGCAGGACCAGGTTTTATAGTGGGAGTCAAAAGTGTAACTGTATATTAGATTTACTTAGCTGTGGTTCTCATGCAAGGGATGCAAGTTTGTGTCTGGATGTTATAAAAATAACACTTAATGCTGCTGGCCACAAAAGTTTGTAAACAACTTGTACCTTGCGTACAAGTTGATGCTACCGTATCTGAAGGAATGATTGAGACAGGTCAGTTTGCTCATCATTTGAGATTCTTCTTCTCCAGCTGCCCATATTCCACAATAATACCCACATAACCCTTAAGTGGCCCTCTCACCAGTAACATCATCATGCAGGTCTGTGCTCGGACAGGCCGGGGGTTAGCCATGATTAGCCAGCAATTTATTCTCTCCCCACAACTGAGAGGCAGGGCACCCACATGGTAATGTGTTTAAAATGTCAGCGGAGAGGTAAGGATCTCATCAACCTTTGGTCACCCGGCCTCTTTGAATATTCTTATTGGCATCATGCATTAGTAATGCGCTTTTGAAAAGTAAGTCAAATTTAACCTTCCCTGTACCTGGCCCCTGTCATGAATATTAACCGGGCCTATTATGTGTACATGATCTGAAAGAATTTAACCCCATGGCGCCAGGCTCCCGTGCCCAGCCACCTGGGCAACGGAGGGGGGAGAGGGGAGGGTGTTTACCATATAGAGATGGTGTTTGCCCAGGCTCTCGGATGCCTGGCCAGATTAATGGGTTATCAAGGAACAGTGCCCCAGAGATGGAGAAGCATTGACGGGTCTATTGGAGTGTCAGACAGGGTTGCACGGAGAAGTGTTTGTTCAGGCACTGGGAGGTGCAAATGCTAATTCAAAGACTAATGTACATTGTAAGATGAAATAGTGTGGGCGGGGTCTTGCGTATGATGCGTACACGGAATCACACAAACTGTTTCCAGTCAAACTGGAATGAATCTGACAAAAAAATTAACTCACAAAGACAGGGAGCAAGGGTAAGCAGGATCAGACTGTAAATTTTAAGTTACAAGAGAGTCCAATATGCTAAAGCGTCTCCGAAGGTTCCTGGGTAATGGAATCTTTGTACTGTAATTTGCGCACATACTTGTGCCCCGGTAGGACGGCAAATGATTGTAGGCGCTAAAGAATCCCAAATTCCCATGGGTCTGCTCAGGCCTTCTTATCTGAGATAATATGGAACAGCTTGGGTCTGTCCTCATAAAAGTCACGCTGCTCTGATCCTGTTGAAAAGCTTAAATGAGCCAGGTCTTATTATGATCCGTCTATTGATTTGAAGAAGAACAAAGAGCAGCCTTTCCCTCATTAGCACTAGATGAAGTCATAATCCACTAGGCTGGCTGCCGTCTTGCTCTGGGTATTATTATTCTACCCCATAACTCTGGCTACACTGCGCTGGTGGCCAAATCTTCGACATACTGAATCAGTCATTCAGTATCTGTCGACGTGGCATCTGCATTTAATTGCCAGATTAAAATAAGCAGAAATGTATCGAGAACACCCAAGAACGGTCTCGGTACAAAAAACTACACAAACGTTAGCATTTATACCCAGCACCATGTGCTGCTCCCTGCCCAAAATCTGAATTTAGATTATCTATCAATCAATCTGCCTGTCAATTGCCTTTCCTCTCAACATTCCTGCTTTTCCTCTGGTGTTTTAGCTGTGCTTCATTCAACCAGGGATTTCAGCCTCCTCCTCGCTTCGAATTGCGTTATCGATCGACGAGGGGCCGCACTCACAATGCAGCCCGGGCCCTGTTCGGCCCTGCATCTTTCAGAGGGGGCATCGATCCTCCCTCTCTTTTCCACTCTCTCTATCTTTTTTCCTCTTCAAAGCTTTTTATTCAGCGAAACAGTGAGTGGAAGACATGAGAAGTAGAGGAGCGGATAGAACAGGAAGAGTGCATCGTGAGGCCAACCATGCTGCCTGGGCCCTGGATTGTTAGGAATATTGAGAATCAAACAACTGCACTTGCCCATTGGTCACAGCAATATACAATTATGTGCTTGCTACTCCCAAGGTGGGAATCCATTCAGAGGAGCTCAATGTGAGCCACTAGTGGACACGTCGTCCCTTTAGACAATTCCAGTGTATACCGAGCCTCACTATCACAGTCAATTTTCTTGAATATCTTCCCACACCAGTCGAAAGCTGAGGCACAGTTGGTACAAAGAAACACGTCTCTCATTCATGTCTCTTTGCTTTGCTCTCTCTCCAGCCTTTGAGGCCTATCTCAACCAGTATGACAGAGTATGGATCAAACAGCACTTTCGAAAGCAGCGGAGGAAGCCTCATGTCACGTCTGTTTAGGGTTGCGTACAGCTGCTTGTGCTATGTCAATTGCTTGCACTAGAAGAAGAGACGTTTAAAAAGAAAAAAAGAGAACAAAATTGGCACGGGTACGTGCCTGCCAGAGACGGATTTGTAAGGTTAAAGCCGAACCATTAATAAACAGAGCAAACAAAGCACTAATTAACACACAGTAGAGAGGGAAACTCCCATGAGGCCTGCTTTAAGTCATTAGTGAGGCTGCATATGTATCTGCTAATAAACTCTGCTAATGCTAAAGTCTTGTGCTCTTACGAATAGTTGTGTTAAATGTTGCAAGGTATCAGCCAATGACTTTTTAAAGGCTTAGTATGTGTCAAAACTCTGTAACCTGAGGCAACCTTCACATCAAAAATAAAAATAACAGCCCAAAACAATAGACTTTCTATTTCTATGTAATCAGTTCTAATCTTAAATGAGATTCATTGAGTCAGATGCAATAACAATTTTGTGAAAAGTGTCCCCCCCCCCCCCCAACTCCCCGCTCCCCGCTCCCCGCCTCCTTCAACACACACGCACATAAAAACACAACTCCCTCGCACACGCATTTTCTGTGCAAGTTTTCAGTAATTTGATGTTCCAGCGCGGGAGATTGTTGGCTTTAATACAAATCATGTTTGAATCGTTTCTTTAAGACCTTAAGCCCTCCCTGGGCATCAGGAGGATTCAGATAATGAGGTCTGTTGGGAATTCAATCATTTCTACATCTGTTGAAAAATGGAGGGGAAAAGAAAAGAAAAAAAAAGAGAAGAAAATCAACTCTTTCTCAAACCCCCCCAAAAAATCAAATTCATTTTGAGGATTAATAATAAAAAGAGACTCTGCTCTTAACTCGCAGACTTTTGTGCTCTCTAAATTTATTGGCCTTGAACTCCCTCAGTACTTCAGCGCTTAAACTCCCCAAACAATTTCATGCCCACGTTCCCCCCATCAGAAAATAAATAAATCCCTCAGATATCGCCTTTCAGACACCTCTTTATTACGTTCCTCTTCGTTTGCCTGCATTCACTCGATCTTCAAGGTTTTTCACATTTCGCCTGTAAACAGCCAGTAAATGTACTTTAGATTCTGGGCCGACATGCATGTGAGTTTTAGCAAATTACAGCCGGATGAAAGTTAAAGTGATTTGCTTTTACAAGTCAACGCAATTTTCAAATTGGCATTAAGCATTATGTTGGAAGAAAATATTTACAGTTTCAACCAAGAGGCTCATCCAAGCAATTGGCAGCACCACGGTCAACTTCAATACGTCAAATGTCAATGATGACATATATCAAACATAATTAAACTGCAGAAACCTCTGAACAATTTCATCGTTCTAAAAGTCTAACTCTGACAAACATCACCTTGAACAATAGCTTCTCATTCATTCAATAAAGAATGTTATCCCTGAATGTCTGTAATTCCCCATATATTTATTCAGACTATAAAAGCATCTTCCTTGTCCAAAGCCCAAAGCAGTCCAATAAAATTAAGTATACATGTACCAGGGGACCTATATACAAAAAGCAAACCTTGATTTTAGAGTCTAAGCAGGTCCAACAATGTTGGCTTTGGTTATCTAAGAAAAACAATAAGGCCATAATACATTTTGAATAATGTGATTCAAATATTTTAAAAGTATTAAAACATTTAAAGTGTTTTAAATCATAGAAAAAAAGCAAACATGTATACAGTAAATATGTGACCCTGGACCTCAAATCCAGTCTTAAGTAGCACGGGTATATTTGTAGCAATAGCCAAAAATACAATGTATGGGTCAAAATTATCATTTTTTCTTTTATGCCAAAAATCATTAGCATATAAAATAAAGATATAAAAAATAAAGCTGTTCAATTAGTTGTTACAATTTTTTGATTAGTAACATGCATTGCTGAGAACTTCATTTGGACAAGTTTAAAGGCGATTCTCTCAATATTTAGATTTTTTTGCACCATCAGATTTCAGATTTTCAAATAGTTGTATCTCTGCAAAATATTGTCCTATTAAAATAAGCTTATTATTCAGCTTTTAGATGATGTATGAATCTCAGTTTCAAAAATTGACCCCTATGACTGGTTTTGTGGTCCAGGGTCACATATAGTAAACTTCCAAAAAGTTAACCTCTTAGAATGCTCTGTAAAACGACCTAGCACATTTTATGGCTCTTAACAATAGGACATTCAACATCAATCGGGCCTGATATCAACACAGTAACACTGCTAATCTGTTGGCATTTTGGTATGGTAAAGCATACTAATTATGCTTTAATAGTTTAGTCCCTCTCTGACACATGTGATTAGGAAACTGTCTAAGAAATGTTAAGGTGAGGTAAACAAAACTAGTGTACAAACAGTCACTGAAAGAGACATAGCAGCTGAAAAAAAGAAAAGAAAAGAAAAGAAAAAAAAAAAACAGTAGTAAAGCAACAAGCTTTACTGACTGGACATTAAATTAAAACATCTGAATCCGGACCTTTCTTACCAGAGCAAATTTTCGACGAAGGCGGCACTGCAAACGCGTGAAAACACATTTGACAAAATGACAACACTGCCTTCTGTCGGTAACACCAGCGTAACACCCTCTATGATGCTTACAGTCGCAGGTCTCAACACAAGCACTCGCTATTCTGAGGCTTCATTTATCTGACTTAAGTGAACAGGTGTCTGTGTCCTCTGCTTTAACGTTACTTTTAACATTACAATTGGACTACGCAGCGCAAATATAAAGAGGGAATGCATGTCAAAATGTGTGCAGTATGTAGACCACCGACCACTAGATGGAGACAAAATCCAGTGCATTCAGAGTGTGAGGTTGAGCTTTGACCACTATGACCTCTTATTTTATTTATTACTTTAAATTGGGTACAGTTTGTAAGGAAACGTATAGTAATATTTAAAGAAACGACCTACTTAAACATTTGTTAGTAGCTGAACAACATTAAACGAGGAATGATACACAAATAGTTTTATCTGTCTAAAACAGTTATGTTATAGTAATTGCAGATACATTGATTAGCTGGGAAAAGCAAATGATTTATACCACTAAGGAATGAGAGACTGAGCTATGTATTTATTATAGACATTTCAATAATGAGCTGACAGTCATCCCAATTCACCCTCAAGCTTTATACTAGATCAAGTAAAATAATAACTGTATATTATTAGAAAATATAATAGAAGTGGTAAAGGTCGGTTAATCAACAAGAACAATTACAGAATGCAAGGGAAATGCTTTAGCAAACTTCATCATCCCCTGAGCATGCTGCAATCAAGCTGTGTGAATGAAGTAAATAAATAAAACTGCAATCTAATACTGTGTTTCCTGAGGAGGAAATGCGTCTAGGATAAGCATGCCACTAAAGTATGCCAAGCTTGAGTAGATGCCAGGGTCAAACAATACAGACCATGTGCAGATGGAGCTAAACGCAGATGTGACCAGAACGATGTGGAGAAATACACAATGTGCTTGTTTGGAAGCCAATGAATTACTGTAAACTAATTTAACAGTCTTGTGATGTCATATGTACAGCTTAACTTTAGGAAATTTAGGAAGCAACATGTTCCTTTTCTAAAACATATAACAACCTACATGCAACTGGGCCAAGCCTTTGATATTCCCTTAAAAATTTGGTGTTGACAAAATAGTGCATCATGGGGGAAGCTCTTGAGCAGGTCACTCTTAGAAAGCTGGGATGTTGATGGGGGGAGGGCTGTATAACCTCTTCCTTCCTCTGAGCTCAATGGCTCCCATAACAGGCGACCTGGGGCCTCTTGGTGGAGTAGTTGTCATCGCCTGTTTCCGGTCTGCAAGTGTGGGAAAGTGGACGAGGCCTCTGCTGAACCCCCCGGCCCTTCTCCCGGCCTGCTTCCTGACCGCCGCTAAATATACCGGGCCTTTTGTTCCGCACGGGCCCAAAAATACGCTGGCGCTGACATCAAACATGTTCTTTCCAAGTTCCTCCCGATGGCTTTTTCGGCCACTGACGTTCTTCCCGCTTGGCAATGGGCTTCGCTTTCCTGAATGGTGTGAGGTAGCAAGAATGTAGATGAGAAGTGGGAAGAGGAAATGAAAACTACATGAATGTGGCCCTCTGAGTCAGTGTATTATCAGGTCGATTATACAGTGACTGCACGGTCAAGATGCGTATCATAGAGCTCCTTATGAATTGTGAAGAATTCTTATCTTCAAAACAGTCTCATGATATGCAGAATCTTGACAATATGTGAGTCCAATGCATTTTTTGTAATGCTGTCAGCGAGACGTTTACTTCTATTCAGACTTCATGAAATGGCAGCAGAAAAAAACACGATTCCATCATTGACAATGACAGTGCATTCATTTGTTTTTTTTCGTTCAAGTAACATTTTTTCAAGATATGGTCAACCATTAATACATTTAATTTAATTATTTAATTATATTAAAACTGTTATAATAAACCATTAGATTAACTTTAAAGGTTATTTCTCCTCAAACCAACTGACAAAACTGGACAGAAAACTACATCTTAAAGTAGTTTGATTTGCGTTTGTTTTTTTTTTTTTAATCCGCCAGTCATTGGTAGGTTTGTGAGTCAGAGAGCAAATGTCCATTTTCCAGTAAACGTATGACTAATTTTCAAGCATATTTACCTCTTTCAGGCAAAGAATGAGCTGATTTCACTGCATTGGCATTGGTATTTCATAACATCATAGTGGATACATGCAAGTTAGAAAAAATTACAAACATCGAAAGAAGTCTAGCTTGACTAGATTTGTTATTTTGTCACTTTTATCCTAAATCATTATCTTGTTTTGGACAACTTGAGAAAATAAATCAAAAGCAGCTGTTATTAATATCTTTATTATATATATATTTTATCATATACATTACATTTAAATTTATGTATTTGCCCTATATAATATTATAGATTATTTAATTTACAGGCTTCTAATCAGTGTTGGGTAAGTTACTCTAAAAAAACAATTAATTACTATTTACTTATTAAATCATCAACAGCGTAATTAGATTACTGTACAAATTACTCTCTCCAAGAAGTATTAATTACTTACAACCTCGACAAGTTGACATGTCTAATGATACAAGAATAGACATAAAACAGTTCTTTTAATTCTTTCAAATAAATAATAGATAACTACATAAATTATTCTGGTCACGCTTTAGACTAGGGTCCAACAATTAACTATAACATTTGCCTCAATATACTCCTAATTACTGCTTATTAATACTTAGTAAAGTAGTTGTTAAGTTCAAGAATTAGGTAGGTAGGATTAAAGATTTATAATAAGGTCTCACAGAGTAAGACACTATGGGCATTTTAAATAACAATAAACAGCCAATATCCCAGTAATATTCATGCTAATAACCAATGAGTTAATAGCACTGGAATTGGACACTAAAGTGATACCAATAAACATGTATTTTAAGGTTAGACTTTAAATTTTAATGTTAAATCCACTATTGTATTGTATATAAATGTTGTAGTCTATACAAAGTATGAAGTTCAATTACATAAGAAGTAACAGTAATTAAAGTAATTCCTTACTTTATCTAAGGAAAAGTAATTAAAATACAGTAACTAATTACTTATAAACTAGTTACACCCAGCACTGCTTCTAATATATTTAATATATTTGATAGCATACCATAGCATAACATATGATGAGAATGATCAATAATTTTGTTTTCTTCATTATTTTACAGTTTAATATTAGGTTTGGGGTTTTCCTTTTAACAAAGAACTGGAATGTGCCAGCTACCGAAATAACATGATAAGAATTTCTCTTCATCATACATCATCCATCATCCCAGAGTCTCTCTTTGAAAGACAGAATGGCCCTACACTTAACCTGCAATGGAAGGCAAAAGAGTGAGTACTCAGATTTGATAGAATGTATTCAATAATTTATCCAGCAGCTCTTCCTTCAATAGATTTTCGAAATTCACCATTCATTTTGCCAGAATTTCAGTTACACTAAACCTCCCTCATTGTACGTGCAAAGAGAAGGAAAACATCAACAGGCTGGCTTAACCATCACAGCGACCGAGACTTCCTGCCCGAGCCGGGCGCCTATTTATGCACTTGCCTTTCGGAAGGACTGGACGTTTCTATTCTTTGCTTTCCTCTCCTCAGTCTGAGTCACACATTCAGGCTTGTTAAGACTGAGATCCTGGTTATTGGTGCTGTTCAAGCTGAGTAATCATCCAGGATCTGGTGACTAAAGCCTTTTGGACTCTGGTATATCCTTTCAGATGCAACAGCCCATATGTTAAAAGCATCATTTGATCTTTTGAAGTTGGGATCCTGTTGAACGGATCTGTTAGATGATGGATAAAAATTTCCGCTTGCATATAACAGCACGTTATAAATGGGCCCACAAATGCGAAAGCATAGATTGATGTGAGTGAAACGAAACAGCGTTTTAGTGCTCTCTCTCCCACATGTGCATCAGTCTCTATTCCTCCTGAAATCTCTCTCGCTTTACCCCCCAGGTCAGTGATCATGTTCGGCCAAAATGACATGCTCAGCAATTTGCAGCGTTTTGAAAAATGCAAGGAATGCACCAGCATTTCCTGTTTCCAGCATCCAGGCACCCAGGATTAGACACACCTACACACAGCTGGCATAGCTTATGCATCAACATCATGATCACAGTCTTTCATGTATGTAATGTTTATCACTCACATACATCTCATTACCCATAATATTAGATATATAAATGTGGTTGATATTTATACCATGTTTGGGGGCAAAAATGCTCAGGTGTTGTTATTTTATAATTCAGGCTTAATAGTCTCATTTTTGTTTTATTAAAGCAAGGACATCTGGGATCAATACGAGTTAAGATCATTCAACACTTGGCAGCACCTCCATTTCTTTAAAACAAAACAAAAATGTAGTGTACAATGAGGTAGGGGAGACCGGGGGCAATTGTAACACACTCAATTCCTCCAATCAGAAACAAGCTAGAGGATTCTCTCTCTGCCTGTGGAAAAGGAGCAGGATTATTTCACCTCAGCAGAATATTTTAAACAAATACTGATTTTGAGTAGGGCTCTATGAAATCCGTTTTTATTTTTTTCCCAAATTCCGTTTTATTTTTTTCCAAATTCCATTTTTTTCCATTTTAATTTTTCTGGATTCAGTTTTTTCTGTTGAATTGTTCTTGACTCCTTTTTAATGGTTAAATTAAAGAGTATTAATCAAAAAGCATATCTAATTAATTAAAATAATGAAATGTATACATTTTCACATCAATTTATTAAAGGTTTAACAAAAATCGTATGTTTAAGGCAGAGTTTTTGACGGACAGGGTCGTAAAAATTCCGTCATAATCTGTTATTACCCGTCATTATAATTTTCATATTTTAATTACAATAAAACATTAAATTGTTTTTATTTTTGTTCACATTTTCATTTTTAATCATGAACCCACAGGACGACAGCGCAGTGTTTAAAAACAACAAAATACGCTAGGGCTGGGTAAAAAAATATGTCTATGCTGTTTTCAGTTGATAAATAAACAGTACATAGTGCGTCTTCCTTCCAAAAAAATAGCAATAGGCTATGCTTTGTGTTACGTTTGATATAAAACGAAGTCTCAGATTTTAAATTCTGTCCTTTTAAGTAGGAAATTCAAGCAATAAATACCGGCGCTCGTTTTGCCATTCTTTAATGTGGCGTGATAGATCGTTCTAGCTAAACCGTTTTTGTTCTGGATCCAACGCTCTGCTGCTACATTGGAGCGCACTCGCCACCAACTGGACAGGAGTCGGAATTACAGCTACAATTTTACAACAGTTCACCCTCAGTGTAACCCGTCAAAATGACGGACGGCCTTCAGATTTTTGCGATACTGACAAAAAAATTCAGTCATTGACGGACAATTTTCGGTTAAACCTCTGGTTTAAGGCCCGATGAAATTATTTATTTTTCTCATTATGTTTTATTGTTATCAAATTCTGTTTTAACATGTCTAAATATTTGAATGCATACTTAATTTATTCAAATTTATTCTTAAAATAGCCTTATAAAATGTTTTTTTGTTTTCCCCTCAGAAAATCTGTGTTGTGTATTTCTGTTTATCAAATGAAGGCATAAAACATTAATTTCATTTATATTTTAATAATTGAAAATTAAGCAAACTTTTTTTTGGCAAACAAAGGGGATTACTATTACAGTTAATACATGGAAGAAATGCTGTGTGATTATACCCTAAAAAATAATGTTTGTTCATTTTAGGAGTAGTAGTAGTAGTAGTATACTATAGGCTATGTAGACTCTACTGAACAATTTCTGGCACAATGTCTTCAAGTTAAACCAGACTTTTATTTTAATGGTTTGCCGTGAATATCTTTACAGTTCTGTGTGTATATGATATGATGCTAGTTTTACTCAAATGGAGTGGTCAAATGCTCAAAGTGAAACTTAGAGCAGTTCTGGAGATGTTGTTCATGTATTTATATCCTCATTTAGGGAGACAAGAGCACCACAAGCGTCACATGTGCTTCAGTAGCTATCTGCGTAGCAAACAAAACCACGTGTGTGCGCCATTCATTAACACAGAGACACGCAGAAAATGCAGGATTCATATTTAAATTCTTAATATTTACAGATACTAGTCCATATCGGGGTTTGATTTAAGTGTAATGACCTACTTTTGATTAAATCATCCAACAAATTCCGTGACATTCTCTTTATTCAGTAAATTCCGTATTTTATGACTGGATTCCTGATTCCGTCTGTGTTTTCTGCATCGCGGAAATCATAGGTCCCAATTTGACGTATGAAAGTGACTTTTTGGTTGTACATTAATTTTCTTCATCTGTCTAAAGTTTATATGACTGGGAAATTAAACATACATACATTTTATTTCTAGATTGTTGATAAAAAAAAATTAACATGAACAACCTATGCCAATATAGGTGTGTATATCATGGCAGTAAAATTGTAACGTTGTGTTACAATTGCCCCCAAGCAATTGTAACACTCTCTGACTTCTTGCATTTAATTTAATTTCTTAGTCTTGACCTTATTAGTGAAAATATATCAGTTGTATTATTAATGTGTGCACCTATATTTGTGTCATGTGTCAAAAGATGACTTATGTATTTCAAGTAGTTTGTGATTTATGAAGGAAAATGTAAAAAAATAAAATTGCCCCCGGTCTTCCTACTTACAATGGAAGTGAATGGGGCCAATTTGTAAAGCATAAAATGTTACAAAAGATAAATAAAATAATACAAAAAATAAAACAAATTTTATTAGAATACTTAATGTAAGTAGTTTTTATAAAATGTACATTTCTTTACATTTCTGCTTTAAAATCTTTTTTTTTTTTTAAATCTCTGTTCTTCTCACTGCGACTTTTCTTTCTTTCTTTCTTTCTTTCTTTCTTTCTTTCTTTCTTTCTTTATTTATTTTTTGTGGTAATCAACACCATGCAACAAATTCTGTTGATTGACTGTAAACTTAGTGAACTCGTAATTCTATATTCCTTTAAAGCATCAACATAAATGTTAATAATGTAAATTAGTTTAGGATAAATAAAAATAGAAAGAAATTAGATAATTACTGACATACTGTAAAAGTATAGAGCTATTTAATAGGGATTGCTCAGCCCTAGAAAGATTTTGATTCAAAATGCTTCATATTGATTTCATATAGCACAGATTGTGAAGCTAAGATCTTTTCTGAAACTTTTGAGAAACATGAAGATGTTTAGGTCTTTTTCTGAGATACATTTTCTGAGACCTTTCTGTCTCATTATGACAAGAATTGATTATGTGGATTGAAATCATTATACATCACAAATACATACATTTTATCCCATTTTCCCCACCATATCTGACAGTGAATGACTCCCAAATTCATAAAAACAGACTCTGTCTAAAATAATGTGGGGCAGCCCCTCGAAGGACCTGGGTCAGCTCTATCGCTGTGAGAATCTCTCCCTTCTTGCCCCCAAGGGAAATGTAAAACAGCTCTCTTTTTTTAGACAGCGGAACACAAGAGGATATTGGATCACCACAATCGAGAACATCTGCAGGGAGATTTTGCACCGCTCATTCCCCTGCATGTGCATGTATGTATGTGTGTGCGGGGGGTTGGACAGGAGGGGGCCGTTAAAGTGAGAAACACACAGATGATGACAGAATCATGTTACAAAAACACGCATGTATTGCATTTAGCACATGCTATCTTGTCCCTCGGAGGCCACACAAACTTTGTACAGCTATATGCTCGCTCTCTCTGTTTCTCTCTCTACACACACACACACACACACTAATGCCCTTTAATGGTAGTGCAGTGTGTGCTGCTTCCCTGGCTGGGGCCAAATAACAGATATTATCCTCATCATAGTTTGGCCTCTTTGCACGGCTGTAGCAAGGGCCATCAGAGAGCACAGAGAAAAACACAGCCACTCGATATGCGCGCAACTGGGAGAGAGAGAAGAGCTCAGCATTGCCGCTGTTGAAATGACAGGACTGCATGGATCGAGCAAGGGCAGATCTATATTACAGCTGCAGCAGTAGATCCATAACGCCATTGATTGACTGGGGAAGCACACACAGGAATATGCATGTAGGCCATGGTGTGGAGAGGAACAAATATCAAAAAAAAAAAAAGTTACAGATGTGGGTTGAATAATCTGAGTCTGGCACTGACAGAGACTTACAAAAAAAGTACTGTTGCAGTCCAGATGGTATCAAATGACTTGCAAATTCATGATAGTTGGTAGTTAACAACATACTTTGTTCTATACGCATCTACATACATGCCTACATATATAACTACGTATTTGATGTATTTTATTAATGTAAGATTTATTTTTCATGACAGTTTATGATTTTTATGTTACATATAAACATTTTATATGATATTTTAAGATATATTTATATTTAAAAATCTTTTATAAACTATAAAACAACATGTTGTTTTGTTCGAATTACTCCAAGGTCTTTTTTATATACAGAAAAATTTATAAAAACACAGTAATACCACAGTACCACATCCAAAAAAAACATAGTTATTCTACTTTTTTTGTAAGTGGAGATAAATAAATAGAGTGAGGGGAGAAAAAAAGTAGTGAAAAGGGATGAAACGTGGCTTAAAACACACACAAGCTAGAGTGGGAGCTGGAGGAGCAGAATTCCAGAGACTGGAGAGCCGTGGGGCCGGCAGCGGAAGTGTGCTAAAGCTCTCTCCAGTGACCCCTGACCTTGCAGATACCATTCCCATCAACTCCTCCTCCAGCTGTCTGCACTCAGCCACCCAGCAGGCCCGCAAACAGTCCTCCTCCTCTCCTCTCCTCCCCCACTCCCTCGCTCTTTCTTCCCTCGTGCTCTTCCGTCTCCCCCGTCGCACATCACTCATCCACCACGCCATCCTTTCATCAAGTACAGTCCCACCTCAGCTCAAAGCATATACATACACACATACATATAGTATACACACAAACATATACTAAAACAAACTTTTTAACATTAATAATATATTGTATAGGTACATTTTAAAACTACTAACACTATTTTATTTATAAAATTAAAAATCTTGTATGTCTCAAGGGATGATGGGAAGAAACTGCCAAACTGCCTAGAATTTCAGTCCCACAGGGTTGAAAATGGTTCGGTGGGAACTTGTTAACGCAGAGGAAATCTCCCATCTTTCCCAAATTTCCTCTTTCCCACCATCTCACTGCCCACATAAGAGCAGCAAGATACATAGATCTCAGCCAACCCGACATTAAAACACACTTCACACACTTTAACACAAACACCGCCAACCTCTAACCGATCACCACAAAACAGATGGGCCGAAAACTCTGTCGCAGCCGTGGCATGATAGAGTCATGTCTAGACACGGTAGAACTGAAATAAATTTACTTGGACCATACATATACATTAACAAACTAAAATTAAGAGATAACATTTTAAAGGGGTAGTTCACCCAAAAATGAAAATTCTGTCATTAATTACTCACCCTCATGTCGTTCTAAACCAGTAAAACCTTTGTTCATCTTCTGAACACAAATTAAGATATTTTTGATGAAATCCAAGAGCTTTCTGAACCTGCATAGACAGCAATGCAACTACCATGTTTAAAGGGCTAGAAAGATAGTAAGGACGTTGTTAAAATAGTCTATGAAGAGAAAAAGTGAGCTGATCCAGAAGAGAAGAAATTGTTGAATTGTTATAAAATTAAGGCTGAACCACTGAAGTCACATGGACTATTTTAATCATGTCCTTACTACCTTTCTGGGCCTTGAACGTGGTAGTTTCATTGCTGTTTATGCACGGTCAGAAAGCTCTCGGATTTCACCAAATATCTTAATTTGTGTTCCAAAGACAAACAAAGGTCTCACGGGTTTGTAATGACATGGGGTGAGTAACTAATGACAAAATTTTTCATTTTTGGATGAACTACCCCTTTAATATAATTTTCAGAGCTTAGGATGTTAATAAATACTGCTTTAAAAAAATATTTAAAATAAAAAAAAAAAAAAAAATTGTCATGCAAACAACATCTTATCAGTAAGATTAATTTTTCTTTTTTTTTTTAAAGAAGTCTCTTCTGCTCACGAAGCCTGCATTTATATGATCCAAAGTACAAAATTTGGAAATATTTTTTTGCTGTTTTCTAGTTGAATATATTTTAACATGTAATTTAATCCTGTGATTTCAAAGCTGAATTTTTTGCATTATTACTAATGTCCAAAAAAACAAAAAAAAACAAAAATAACATTATTATTATTATGTTGAAAACAGCTGAGTATAATTTTTTCAGATTTCTTTGATGATTAGAGAGTTCAGAAGAATGGCATTTATCTGTAATATAAATCTTTTGTAACATTATAAATGTCTGTCATCACTTTTGATCAATTTTAAGCATCCTTGCTAAATAAAAGTATTAGCTTTGATAATTTGACTCCAAGCTTTTGAATAGTATAATTTATAATGTTACAAAAGCATTTTAATTTTAGATAAATGCTGATCTTTGGATCTTTCTATTAATCAAAGAATCCTGAAAAAAATATACTCAACTGTTTTAAATATTGATAATAATAACAATAATAATAATACTTGTTTCTTGAAATCAAATCAGCAAATCAGCATATTAGAGTGGTTTCTGAGGGATTGTGTGACACTGAAGACTGGAATAATGATGCTAAAAATTTAGATTTGATCACAGGCATAAATTACATTTTCAAATATATTCAAACAGAAAGCAGCTATTTTAAATAGTAAAAATATTTTACAATATTACTGCTTTTGTTGTATTTTGGATCAAATAAATGCAGGCTTGGTGAGCAGAGGAGACTTCTTTAAAAAACATTAAAAATACTATCCAAAAACTTTTGACTGGTAGTGTATATGAGCACTGATGCCCAAAATCCCTGTTATTAGTCTTTGTAGGCTGGCTCCGCTCTGCCCCGGCACTGTGGCCCTCTTCAGCCCCTTTCAGCTCTCTCTGGCGCCTGCTTCTCCATCACACCTCCACCTGTCAACGGCTCCAGCTCTCCCCCAGCCTCTGAGGCTCCAGCACCCCCCAGGGTGGCTCAAGGCCGCACTGCCACCAGTCTCACCTTTTGGGAACCACCGTGCTGGAAGTAACCATGGAATCAGAAATGGCTTTTGTTAGTTATTCCAATTTGATGTGTGCACAGATATGAAGGAATCGTGTTGATCTAATGTTTTATGCTTAAAAGAGAAGTTTACTTCCAGAACAAAAATGTACAGATAATTTACTCACCCCCTTGTTATCCAAGATTCATGTCTTTCTTTCTTTAGTCGTAAAGAAATTATGTTTTTGAGGAAAACGTTTCAGGATTTCTTTCCATATAATGGACTTCTATGGTGCCCGCAAGTTTGAACTTCCAAAATGCAGTTTTAATGCAGCTACAAAGAGCTCTAAATGATCCTAGCCGATTGGTTATTTTCTCAAAAAATATTACAATTTATTTACTTTTAACATCAAATGCTCATCTTGTCTAGCTCTGCATATCCAGTTTGGTTAGGGTATCTAATTTTTTTCCTCCAACTTCAAAATCGTCCTACATCACTGCAGAAGTACCAACCCAGTGTTTGCAAAATGAATGTGCAAAGAAGATCAAACGCCATTTACAAAAATATGTAAAACAGCAGTTTTTTTTTGAAGTTGGGGAAGAAAATGAGATGGGAGTTTTTTGACCTACCCTAACTGTCTTGAACCAGAATACACAGAGTTCAGGCAGAGCTAGACCAGATGAACATATTTTTTTAGAAATAACCAATCGTTTTGCTAGATAAGACCCTTCTTCCTTGACTGGGATTGTTTAGAGCTCTTTGAAGCTGCATTTAAACTGCATTTTGGAAGTTAAAGCTCACGGGCACCATAGAAGTCCACTATATGGAGAGAACTTGAAATGTTTTCGTCAAAAAACATAATTTCTTTACAACTGAAGATAGAAGGACATAAACATTGTGGATGACAAGAGGGAGAGTAAATTATCTGTTATGTTTTGTTCTGGAAGTGAAATTCTCCTTTAAGTTATACGATTTTACATGTGGTGAAATAATGCAGCTAGTGCAAAACAGAAGGCGCAGTAAAAAGATATGGTTTTTGAACTGTTACAAAGACTGCTTTGATATTGCTCAATTATGTAAGTGATTTGTAAGCCCTAATACTGCTGCTTTTAAGTGGAGTGTTTTTACATTTGGATTAGGGTGACTTAGAAAAGGTCCATTTTCACACACCGCTGCACTGTGATTGACATATGCATGGAGCTCTGACTGACAGCCTCTATAGCTCCATCCGTGACCCCTGGGGTGTCCTCAACAGTGCTTGTCCCCGTCGGACAAGGGCCACATAGGGGGACTCGCTGGTTACAGAGGCCATGAGGTCAGAATGGTAGAAGATCAACCAACCCCATCCCTTCTTGCTCTTTATTAGCTGGGTTAAAGGTTAAGAAAGCAAAGAGCATCCCTCCAGAGTCAGTTTCTTCTTGAGCAAAGAAGTCTTTTCTGACTTTTGACAGTACTCCCATGACGCATCTTGATGAACCCTGTTTCATTGCACATAACCACTTGTTTGAGCATATGTTTTAATAGAACAACCCCATCTTAATTACATTCAGTAATTAAAAACCATAATGCAATACAAATTGAATAAACCCTAGCATACTTGCGTGTTCTTGTAAGCCAAATTTGAATATGCGCATTCATTTCAGTCTGTTCCTCACACGAAGCTATTGTATAGAATACTGTCTTTTAAAAGGAATTTATGCTATTTTTTGGATATTTCTGCAAGTCATGCTAGTTTGGAACAAAATGCGGTTAAGTAAATGATGATAGAATTTTCAGTATTTTTGTAACTATCCCTTTAATTAAGTTAAATGAATGCCACACTCTCAAGCACTGTGTGTTTCCAGACACCAAACTGATGTATGTACCCTATATCCTAGGTACACACATATAAAGGGAATACTGGATCTGTATTATTCATGCAGCATCTTCTTATATAGACAAAGCCTAGAGAGCGGGTGGACTATTGAGATGTTGGGGTACAGACTTAATGCTTCTGAAGCTCTGGGAAAATGAGGTATGGTAGCGTGACAGGCATTACACACAAATGGTCGTACGTACACACACCTTATACACACTCTCACACTTCTGAAATAACTCACGCTCTATGTCATACACACACACACACACATATCTCTAGTCCCTCTTTTCCAAGGCCATTAGTAAGAGATGGCCTTGATTACTTATTTATGAAGCAAACAGGCAGAAGTGCGGAGAGTGGAGTAAAGAGGCAGACAAAGACCGGAACCCCTCGGCTCTGAAACTAACATCCATAAGTGTCCACATACACATATATTTGCTACTTCACAGCATATTTTTGTTTTTTTCTAAACAGATCACTTATGCACTTAATAACTCCTTCAGGCATGTGCAGAATAGCAGGGTTTTTCCACTGGTGGTAAATGCCACAAAACTACAGATGCAACTAGACTCAGCAGCTGTGGGTATTTCGGGTACTTTAAAAGTCCGGCACAGTTCAGTACAGCTAAAGATGGATTTTACCTTTGCTAAACATCTAGACATTTCAATTTACACATGTTCAAATTTATACTGTACATACAGTATGGTCAAAACATTGTTAGAAATGTAAAAACAAGTCTTGTACACAAAATATTTCAAAATGTTTTATTTATTAACCATGGCCTTATGGCCACACCCACCAGTCCACTCTGAAAAAAGCTGAAATCATCACATGGGTCTTTTCTTTAATTTCTTTTCATCATTCACCCGAAATAAATACATAGCTTTCCTTGCAACCATTTAAATAAATATCTGTGGCTTTATGATAATATCAGCAACAAAAAAGTGTAAAATGTATATATATATTTTTATATATATATAATATATTCATTTGTATAGATTTATTTATATATATATATATGTTTATATATTCTTCTTTAATTCTTTTACAACTTACAAGATGCCAATTGTACCAAAGCAATACTTATTAATACAACATGGTGAACTTTTAGTGGTTAACTTAGAGACTGTGGACAGCACCAGTTAGGCATTCTTGTAAATTGTATGTACCTACACACTGAAACCCCACATCATGGACCCTCCTTAGAGAAGCCATTCTTTTGGGATGCAACTGTGGAGGAGAGGTATCTTCTCACTGTTTCACCCTGTTAAAGCTTGCCTCTGATGGTGATGCATGTTTTTTGCTCTCATGCCAATAAATGTTGTATTGGTAGAACACATATGATTGTGTGTGACCTAAACCAGTAATGGCACAACTTGGACATTTTATCTTATGCAATTGTGGGAAAGTATATTTCAGGCTGTTTAGGTCTTGTCTGAACACCACATTTAAATCAGTTTTGAGTTAATTATTTGTGTAGCTATTTATGATAATGGATACATGCAACCCAAAAGAGCCCAATTATTACGATTTTGCAGGGTAATATACAGCTTACTGCGGTGGAACATTGTGACATGCACAAGGGACCTCTCCTCCACAATACAAAATCAGCCTTATGGTTAGTCTTAAGAATTAGCCAGGTATCTGACAAGGTTAATGTCCAACAGTAATAGAAAAAATGGTAATAATAACCAGATTAAAACAAATGGAATAAAAATACAAATACAATAAGAATTCTATGTACATACAAAAATATAGCAAAGGAACTCACAAAGATGTGCATTATTGGGGAAGAACACACACACTTGAAACAGATTTCATTCAACTTGCTTCCCAGTTTTGGATGTCAGTGCATCTGTTTCACCTTGTTCCCAAGTGTTGTATTCTACCTCGTTCTGGCCAGGTGACTAAGCCCTTGTCTCAATACAATCCCTTCTTCCTGTCAGATGACACAATAGTCTCCATTAACCACATTTCCTGTGAAGCATTCAGGGCCAACCAGAGAACCTCAGGAGAGGCCAGAGTCCTTGGAGATGCTAAAGTCCCATGTATGGCATAACTGAGGAACCACAATGGCTTCATTTTGCTGATACTGCTCGGATCTGATGTTAACCTAAAGCATGGTCCAGGTTGTCTGGCCAATTTGTCCAAGAGCTCTCAAAGTAATGGCCTGTATCTCATCCTGAGAGCACTGTCAAAGTTGGACAGACAGTCCCTTTTGATGTTTGGTCCCACAACGTGCTTGGATGCAGAAACAGTCAAGGATCCTATCGCTGCTGTTGAGCAGTTGGAAAGCACAATGGGCAGCAGTGGAAAAGAGAGTTGAGGATGTAAGAGTGCTTGGGAGAGGTTGGCGTCAGGCTGCCCTGGGCTGGAAACCTGACCAGACACTTTATCTTTCAGAGTAGCTCCTCTAAAAATAAAAAGAGAGGCTTCTGCTGACAGCAGATGCCGGCCTGAGACTGCACACACATACACACATGCACAAACACACATGTCTTCTTCCTTAACACACACTCATGCGCACAATGTCTCTCTTTACCGTCTCTCTTGAAACACATCCCTCTTAGGTGAGCTTAATATTCTGATTTTGTATGGTCCCGTTTTTGGTGTCAAACAGAATTGACTTACACAGTCATATTTTTTTTTGGTTGGGCTCTTCTCCCTAACCAGCGCCCTGTATCCGCGTAAAGTCTAGAGTGAGCCAGCTTGCTTAAAGTTTTTCATTCAGTAAGGCCGAAGAAGACACACTCAGCGCTGACTTCCTGTTGACAGCTTCCCATGTCTAGATGATCCTTTTACCCAGTACAGCCTCTGCATTAATTCTGATAGCATACTCCCTGTATGTTACATATGGTTCACATTACCCAACTCTATCCTGGAAGTCTAATAAATAAATAAATAGACAAGGGTTACTTAAAAAAAAAAGAGTGAATTAGGATACATGATGATGGACATGATGCAGGGAGGCCTGTTTGGTTTAGAGTAGATCAGTTCATTTAGCAGAATTCCCCGGCTGCTTTAGCATGAGAGGTGTCTCCTCGAAGGAGGACTGCAAGAGGCTCATTCATGCTGTCATACAGGCTTTTCCAGGGTTTTACGAAAGGGCGCAGGGTTGGTGGCAGAGATCTTGCGGCACACAGTGTTGGTGTTGCTGCATCGGCAGCCGGGACGGGTGGCGCGATCGTAGCCACGCTGGCACAGAGTGAGGCACAGCTTGGCAGGAGGGTAGCAGCACAGGCAAGGCAGGCAGAGTGCCAGGAAAGCCATAGCACTCCAGCGGGAGCAGGCATGAGCTGGGGCGCAGGAGCATGGTCGGTCAGCACAGTTGTCCTCCTTATCTGCTGAGCAGTGGTAGAACAGACCCTTCACACAGCACAGGCAGGTGCCGTACTCCAAGACGTTTTCGGCGGAACACAAGCAGCGCTGGCCACAGGTCCAACAGGAGGGCAAACTACGAGGGGCACAGCACTCCTGGCACTTGCAGTGGCCACAACGTTCACAGATGAAGAGATGCAGGCCCAAGTCCTCACCGTCAGCCAGCCCTTTGCCTAGCGAGTCGGGTTTCAAGTCACCTTTGGGCTGGGACCTCACCACAGTCGCTAGACCAGAATGGGAAGGCGTTAATCCTGTAAGAAGTCTCTGGTCCGAAGCAGCACTGCCACGGGACATGGAGCTCACGGTACTGGAGCGACTTAAGTGGGCCAAGTGGGAATGTTGATGCTGACTTTGACTGCGAGACATCGGAGGATGTCGTTCATCGTGTGCATAGAAGACACCAACCTGAGAGGCAGGCTCCAGTGCCACAGGGCGTTCCACATAGTCATTATTAGCCCTTATAGAACGGATCTGGTCAATGGACAATACAGGGACCTGCTGAAGATCCAGGCTTTCAGGGTCCATCCGAAAAGGAGGTACTGGATCCATTCTTTTAGGGCCACCAGGGTAGGGGCTGAGCTGCAAGGCCGACCAATATCACGGTACATCGGATAAACCTGTAGTGAGAAAAGAAAAAGATAAAGGCATCATTGTTAGATTCACAAACGAATGAAATGGTTAAAGTTTAAATTCAGTCTGTGTAATGTGTAGTTGCTGAAACAAATGTTCATATGAGTCCTTTTACTCCTTTCAGATGGTCCATGGCTAAAGCTACGGTTATTATTAGACACAGAGGATGGAGAGATAACACCATTGACATCACACTGTAATTTAGCATCTGGAGAACACAGCTGTTGACACAAGGGAAGGGAACCAGAGCAAAGAATTTGACAGCAATGAATTGTGAGAAACTGGGGAACCCAAAAGACTTAGTGTCAGTGTCCTGAGGTATCTCTTCCTCAGCAGCTTGGAGGAATTTGCTGTAGCCCCTCCCTGCAGCCCTTCTTTTGTTAAGCCTTATCCTCCATAAACAGGAACAACATGGCTATTGGAATGTGCATGGAAAAAATCAGCATCCTGGAATTGAGAAACATGCTGCTCGCATTATTGGATGTCATTGCCGAACAAGACCTTGGATTGCACTGGATTAGGTAACGATGGGGTTTGCTTTCTTCCATCGAGATGTAGAGAGCACCGCTTTTTGATGTTTGTCAGACTCTCAGACAATTTCAAAAGTCAATGTGTGATAAGGATAAACGCAAACGTTTTAGGCAGCCTATGAAGAGACTGGAC
The DNA here is from genome assembly GCA_019740295.1 of Labeo calbasu. Classification (NCBI taxonomy): domain Eukaryota; kingdom Metazoa; phylum Chordata; class Actinopteri; order Cypriniformes; family Cyprinidae; genus Labeo; species Labeo calbasu. The sequence continues at coordinate 16,350 of JAHKKF010491163.1, read as the reverse complement.
AAGAAAAGAGAGCTGCTTCTGACATAACAAGCAACGGAAATCCATACACAACAGCAGTGATTAGAAGAAGCAGTGTCTGCTCCCAGTCCCCCAAGCATCCGGGGCACAGTCAGCTGAATTCCTGGCAAGAGCCCTGAATGCTCTCGCAAAAAAAGGTAAGATAGCATCCTCCCCCACCTCCTCTGCCCAGCCAGAAACTCAAGATAAGGAGGCCCAGGTCGGAAGCACAAAATGCATTTGCAAATTACACAGAGGAGGAAAGAGAAGTCCTGGAGAGTAATTACATCAAACCCAGCAGAGAGCTGTAGTCAAGTCCTATCAGTCCATCTAATTGTTGAAAGGGGTCTGCTGTTCATTTCCATGAGCTCATTATTTGGGGCCTGACTTCGAAAACAACATTGGACTTTTAGTCTCGCATCTGCAGGCAAGCCAGAGAGGAAGTTTTGGGTTAGCTCATCTGTGTCATGTCAGGCACTTTTGGTTGCATATTTGTTTGAGCATTTGCACATGTCCTCTCCATGTGGTTTTCCTCAAGTGTGTCAGCACTTGGGAGCATTTATCACTCGCGGCTACACTGGAGTTTATTTGGAACTTTCCACTGACTTGCAGTGCTCTTGTGTAAAAACAGACCCAAATTACACCTCAAAACGTTGCATTTCCTGGGCTCTGAGAAATAGTACAAAGAAAATTTCTAAACTGCCACTTTCTAATGAACTGCCCGCTCACCATTAACTCCTTCCGCAAAAGTTCCTCTCCGGTTATCATTAATGAAATACCCTTTTATTCTGTGAGTTACTTCCCCTGAGCCAGACCATTTGGAAAGCCACCATCCATTAACCTAAAACTGCCTCCCGCTAGCGTTCCCCAACCACCTCTGTCAATGAACATTGCGCACTTGTAAAATAAGCTGTAAAGCAGAAGACCAGAGCAGAAGCTGCTATATAACAGCTCCCGACACACTCTTCCACCCCACCCAAAAGCAGCAGCAAGGGTGCCAGAGGATCGATAAGTCACACTCCAGCGGCATAGCAGGCAAGGTGCTGACATCAGGAAGCCCAGCAGATCACCCTGCCACTCAAACCCCCCAACAAAGAGCACTCTACCACTCCCTGTCGAGTCCCAGAACACTCTTTACCCCCACGTGCCCCAGACCGCACACCAGGGCGAGGCTGTACTGGGGCTGTGGACTGGTCTATCACGACTCTGCAGTGGAGCTTGCACAATTGTTTTCTCTTAAACAAATTCTGTGGATAACTGCTACTTAAGTGCCTTCCAAAGTGCTACTGGCTGTTGTTTAGGGAACATTCAGACTTTGGACGTGTTGATTTAAATCTGCTTGCATTGTGACAGTGTACACAAGGATATTGATTGTGTTATTCAGATGAAGGCTTCTCATTCGCAAGCTCTCACCGTGACCTCTTAAAAGCATTACTCTAAATGAGCAAGCACCTAGATGAACCTGATTTAGAGTACTTTTTTTTTTAATGGGATGATGACTGGGATCGAAGGAAAGAGGAAGGTTAAACTACACCACTTCAGCATTCACTATGAAATAGATCCGTTTAGAACAGCTATCCTGAAGGCAGAGTTCGGGATCTGTTTCTGCAATCCAGCATTCATCCAAAGCATGGCTTTTTTCCGGTCCCACATCTGAAGACTCCATCCTCTATTTTTCGCTGGATGGTTTTATCATTTAAAAGGATACGCTGTATCTGACTCTCCAAACTTGATAGCATATCTTACATTGGATGAAGTAAAGCAAATCCAATAACCATTCACCACTAATGGTTGTCTGTATTTCTCTTTTTCTTTCAGGTCACAAGAGCCCTGGTCCAACTTTGCATCGCATTTAAACCACTATAGCAGAGGGAGTAGACATGCAAGGGATATCTGTTTTAAAATAGATAAATAAATGAATGGATGAATAAAAAAGTAAAAGGGCGATTGTGAGCACATAAGAAAGTAAAATATTCTAAGACAACACCTGTCCCAGGTTAAGAAACACTTTAAGTCCCAGAACCACGCAAACAGCTCAGAGCGAGCGATAGACAGCTGCATCTGGAGCGCCAGAGAGAGAAAAAGAGGGGAGAGAGGGCCGTGTTTACTCAGCCCTGCCTGCCATGAGGGGTAACCTGAAGACAGGCCCCTGCGCTTTGGGAGTATCAGTGCTGAGTGAGCTGTACCTCGCGGCTCTGCCCCGGGGCTCCTTGCACCCGTTACCTTGCACACATCCTTGGCCAGGGTAATCCAATCCAGGGCAGGAAGAGGATGAGAAGAGCATATTATTCATAACAGTCACCACACACCACTGACTGGGAGAAACTTTAAACCTCCAAACAGGGAGGAGAGAACAGGCAAATGAGAAAAGGCAAAACATTTGTCCCGTAAAGGGTCGTTGGACAACATCGGAACAGCTCGAAGATTGTTCAGCCTGTTTATCTGTCGGTGGGTGTGGCCGTCAGGTGAATGAGGTGCTGATGCCATCCGTTTGTTTGGGGGCTGATGGGATGTGGGCCAATGACATCATGCTGTGGTGCTATTTTAAAGCCTCCAGTCTCCTTTCATTGACCCCTGCTGCTGCTGATAAGCATCCAGCAGTTCTGCAGCCAGCCATCAGGCCAGTCTGACTTCCTGCAGGCTAACTGTCATTAGAGATATCCATTTTCCATTTCTGTTCTCTCTCTGACTCAGATAGAGTGGCAGATTGGCAATTGCTGACTGAGGGTTGATTAGCTGGTAGTCGTGGGGGGTAATGGCCGAGGGCTTCGCAGAGGGCATATATACGCTCCTAGAGGCCAGGCTTAACTGCGGCTGGACTTGAGTTGTCAGGCACCAGGACCCTGGGATCTGCCCCACTGGCCCCTCTGGGAACACAGTGGGATTGAATGACAATAAACTGTATGAGATTCCGGATGTGCCGAATCCGACCCCCAGGAAGGACTGAAATAGACACTGCAGACCAGCAAGTTTGGGTGAGAGAGAAACAGAGAGAGACTGAGAAGAGGAAGGGGGGAGGGTTACTTAGAGAAAGGAGGAATATATAACATAAAGACAGACTCGGTGAGAAAAACACAAAAATGACTGACAAAGTGTAAAATCGTAATGTAAACATTATTAAAACTATTATGACAATATAAACTGAACGTACTGTGACAGAGTAAGCGAACTTGAGACATTTTAATACCTTCAAACCAATGTTGTCGTACGCCATTCACAAAATGTACATTCTTTTTGCCAACCTCTACTTTGAGAACTTTATCACAAACCCAGTTCCGAACACACAGAAACTTCGCAGTAGACCGTTGTGAGCATGCATGTGTGCAGCGCTGTACCATGTCCTTTCCCACTCCACTTCCAACCTCTCCATCAGCCTCTGCCAGCACAAACTGGGGAGTATTGACATCTCCGACCTTGAGGACAATCAATTCCATGCCTTTATGCCCCAAGCCCTGTGCATTGGCTGGGTCAGAGTAGGACTTGAGTTTAGGGCACTATGCGACACACAGAGATCATCTCTCACTCGGATGATATTCTACTCCCATTATATGTCAGCTAGATTATATTTCATTCAGAGAACATCTAGAACTAGATCTAGAGATTCTCAAGAGAAAACCATTCACAAACAAATTCAAAAACAGATTAAGACTTGGACTAAAAGAGATTTAAATAAACAAGCGCTTACCCCTAAAAGGAGGGAGATCCATTTTGCGGCAAAACAGTATTTTATGTTTGTTTGTTTCTTGTTTTCGTTCTTTCCTTTATGTTTTCTTGAGCAGTTTTCTCTCTTCTGCCTCCCAATGCTTCTTCACAACTGTCCCACACGTGCAAGCAATCCTGGTTCCTCAGCGCTCAGTCATTCCCTCTGAAGAACAGCAACAGCCTTTATCAGGGAACAGCTAGAGCACTGCACGTTCAAAGAGCACTCTGAAGAAAGACACGGTTCTTGTGAAAACGAGGGCAACATGTCACACGGAATATCCCAATTTATTTCAATAAGAAACAAAAATGTCCCCGGGGCAAAGTAACGGAGAAGAGCTTTGCTTTTCAGAAGTACTTCCACATAACAGTGTGGAAAGAGCACAGCAGCGGCTATGTAGTTTGCCTTCTCTCAGTATGAGCTGAAAATGTGAATGTAGGATTGTCTCTCTCGGACTCTCTGTCTCTCTTTTTCTCCCTCTATCTGTGTACGGTCAGCGCTTCCTGCTCGTGCGATCATCCACTCACTCCCACAGCGCGTGTGTGTGTGTATATGTGTGTGTGTGTGAGAGAGAGATAGAGATGGAGGGTGGGAAACAGTGAGGGAGAGAGGGAGGGAGATGGGACGGGGAGGAGGAGGAGGAGGAGGGGTGGTTGGATATGAATGGTAGAAGGAAGGAGGCCGGGCGGAGGGGGTTGGGGTGGGGGGTACTTGGTTTTGCTGGAGATAGTTAATGGCTAAGTGGCATCATCGGGCTGAAACCCAATCTCTCATTTTCTCCCCCTCAGGAACTGTTCTATATGATTCCCTGAGCTAAGCCTAACAAGATGGACAGAGGGAGGAAGGGAACAGGAGATAAAGAGAGAGAGAGATGAAGACAGTGAGAGATTGGCAAAAAGAAGGAAGATATGAGTCAACAATATGATAGGTGATGAAAACAACGAGGGAGAGAGATGAGAAATACAATAACTGATAAGAACTTCTTGGAACAATAAAGAGACAAACAGCTCAGGCAGCATACGGAATACATATCAACAACTTGCTGATCTTACCCTGGCATACAGTAGCACCGATAAATATCTGGCCACTCATGCAGTTAAAAGTATGTTGAATCCGTGCATTAGAAGTGACATATCACATTGTAAATGAATACGCACTCTATTCAGAATGAAGCATGTAATGACTATGACACCTGTGTGAACTTGAGGACACCTGACTTCATACATTGACTAAAAATCACTTGCTTAAAAGCCTCAGGCTCAGAAAAAAGTCTCTAAAAGTGTCCAAATTTATTTTGGGGCACTGTGTGGGGGAAATAAGTGCTTGGCCTCGAACTTCACGGTTAATTAACATGAACAGAATGTGGAGGCATATTAACATCACGTGCCATTTTTTACTCTAAGAGCTTCAAGTGGTTGTAGACTCAACATTTGGGAACTCACTGACCCATTCTGATGTGTTTGTGCCAACTAGCAGCTGTCCTAGAGCAGGTTACATCCTAGAACAGTGAATAATTCAGTGTCTCAATCGAGTGCATGACGGATTGGAACCCAGCCCATGTTCCTTTCCACTTCACTTCAGTCATTGCCAACAGACAACAAACTGCCTTATCATAATGGCAGTGAAATTATCAAGTACGAACAAATGTAAATTTAGATGAAAGTAGGGATTGTTTATGGCCTACGGTGTTGAAAGCTTTATCATTTTTCCTGCATGGAAATAAACAAAAGGATAATGTGAATGCACTGGCTGGAGCATAAAATATACAGGATATTCATATGTGTTCATGTCAGACTATTGATAGCACATGGAAGGTATCTCCAAGGTAACAGGACACATTTTATGTGTATGTGAGCGTATGTGTGTGTGTTAATGCGAGTGTGTGTGTATGTCTGTGTGCGTAATGGGGCAGGAAGAGGGGTGCTTCCTGGCTTCCTGTCGAGGGAAATAGCTAGGATGACCAAACAGTGCAGAGAGAAGAGAGTGAATCAGGTTTCTCTATACTGAACGCATGGCAGAACAGCTTCACCCCAAAAACAGAAACTCAATATATCTACATAAACTATGTTCACAATTAAATAAGTTTAATTTATGTTCTCTCTGTGTGCTATGAGATGGATGTTAATTTACAGCAAAAATAGCAGTAAAAATCAGTTTACAGGTATCTTATTGTACGTTGGTCTGACTACTCATAAAACATAAAAGATACTCGAGTTTAGGTAATGTGTCAAAATCCAGTGCAATTAAAAATGGTTACTATATTTAATCAAATTTAGGGAATAAATGCGACCCTGGACCACAAAACCAGTCGTAAGGGTCAATTTTTTAAAATTGAGATTTATAAATAAGAATAAATAAGCTTTCCATTGATGTATGGTTTGTTGAGATATGATAATATTTGTCTGAGATACAAATATTTGAACATCTGGAATCTGAGGGTGCAAAAAAAAATCTAAATATTGAAAAAATCACCGTTAAAGTTGTCCAAATGACATTCTTAGCAATGTATATTACTAAGCAAAATTAAGTTTTGTTATATATATGGAAGGAAATTTACAAGATATCTTCATGGAACATGATCTTTACTTAATATCCTAATGATTTTGGGCATAAAAGAAATATTAATAATTTTGACAAATACAATGTATTGTTGGCTATTGCTACAAATATATCCGTACTACTTATAACTGGTTTTGTGGTCCAGGGTCACAAATATATTACATACTATATGAAAATAAACATACAGTACAGTAATGACATTTTAAAAAGTTACTTTTGAGCAAGTTTTGAAATAGAAACTGGTAACACTTTCCATGAAGCCCCCATTTATAATACATTATAAGGGTATTCTTAATGAATGTATAATGCATTATAAAAAACCTTATAATATGTTTTATCATCTTATGAATAAGATGATAAGAACAGTTTTAATGTATTATAATATTTACTGTAGTTATAGCTTAAGAGTATGATGTAACACACAATGAACATGTTGCATTCACTTAAGTTACAATGGATTATATTTCTCATAGCTATAATTTATTATAAGTCTCATATCTTGCCATCTTTCGTATGCTACTTTACTTAAAGCAATCAATTACCACTTATAAGTATAGTTATAATAATAATATATATTTTTTTTCTCAAACAGCCATGAGATCAGATATTAGATCAGATGAATGTGTAATATGACACATTTGCTTTGAACTATTTTTACTGTAATATCAGTTTGATTATTTTGATGGTACCCTTTAGTCACCTGTTGATTAGTAACTCTGCAACTATGTCAACTATAGCAGTATTAGTAGTATATCTGCTAAATATGTGCTAACACTTTATTTTAAGATAAACTGACTATAAGTAACTTTGCAAGTACATCAACATTTTACCCTAACCTTAACATAAGTCTACTAATACTCTGAGAGTTAGTTGACATGTAGTTGCAAAGTTGCTTATAGTCGACTATAGTCAGTTAACTAAGGGGAGCATCAAAATGAAATGTAACCTAACATATAAACATTGCAAATTTTTTTAGTTGCAATTATTAACTAGCTCACATCAAAATTAATATTAGCCTCACAGGGAACACTCAAATAACACTCCATACCTAACCACTTAAAAGATGTAGTAAGATACTGTGCAGATCTTAAATAAACAATGTCAAGATATACAGCACTTTATAAATGTAAGTAAGTGTGTTATAAATAATCATAATCTTACAATGTGTAAGCATTATAATTGTATCATTGTTTTTGTAATTATTTATAAGATGATATAACATATTATAAGGTTTTTTATAATGCGTTATGCATTCATTATAATGCCTTAAGAATACCCTTATAATGTATTATAAATATGGACTTTATAGAAAGTGTTACCAAGAAACTTTTTAAACTATATCAGTAAAAGGCTAATACTGAATCAAATTTCATCTTCTTTGCAGATAATTCATTACGATGACATAAAATACTGTTAAATGTACAAAAAAAAAGTAATACATTACCTCATCCGTGAGCATGATTTGTGAAAACGACATCTCCCAACGTTCCATGCTCCGCCATCAAGCTTCGCCTCTGTTATTGTTTTGAAAATGCGACCTCTAACTGCAAAAACGTACATATTGTACCTTTAAAATTGTAATTAAAAAGAAAATAAAGAAATCAACTTAAATATATGATTATGTAAGGCTATGTAAGACAAAATAAATATTTGAAATCAATGTCCTCAAAGCTATTAATTAAAATTGTTAATATTATAAATTATAAGCTGATTTTATAGTCATTTTACATTAGATATCTAAAGGGGTCATCGGATGCCCATTTTCCACAAGTTGATATGATTCTTTAGAGTCTATAATATACTTTGGTTAAAAATTCTCAATGGTAGTGTAAAACAACACCCTTTTTACCTTGCCAAAATCAGCTCTGCAAAAATCGTCCCATTCTGGTCGAGGCTGCTTTAAATGCAAATGAGCTCTGCTCGCCCCGCCCCTCTCTTCTCTCTGTGGAGTGACGAGCCTGTTTACTTTAGCTGCATTTAGCCGCATTTAGCCACGTTTAGCCGCTAATCTTGCTAACTAGCACATTATTAGGAAAGGCGATCGCAAAGATTCATAAAAAAAACAAATTTCCTTATACTCACTTCTGCTGTAAGTGATTCGCGCGAACATAGACGGATATATGTAGATCGGGAGGCGCATTCCCTTCACAAACAAACGTAATCCTCTGCATCTTTAGCAGCTCAGATATCAGGAGTAAATGACGACCACTACGTTCATTATTACATCCAGCAACACAACACCTCAATCGCTCAAGTCTTGTCTAACTTACATCCCTGCTCCGGCATCAAAACATGGAGGTTGGACTGTTACAACTGAACTGAGGTAAGACGCTCATGTCAATCAACTATCGTGGGAGCGGCCTCTGTCGGTGTGATGCCACAGGCATCTGAGAATGGTTCGATTTGAAAAAGGGAATATTATTTTTACAGATTAATTAAAAAACACTACATGGATTTTTATCATTATAGGGTAGATTTGTACATACACTGCCAACACACATTAATGTTCAAACAGTATGTAAAAGTGAACTTAGCATCCGATGACCCCTTTAATAATTTACAGTTGTTCAAAATGAAAAACATTTAAAAATTTTAACTGATTGTTTTGTTGTTGTTTTTGTTGTCACAATAAAAATGAGTTATAATGTACAGTAATCTTATTAGATTAGATCCACATAAAAATCTGTTTCAACGATATTGGAGTGAAGAACAAATTTCCCAGAATAATACATTTATAGCAATGACGTAAAATTACTCAAGTCATTTTTTATCTTCTTCCATCTGTATGATGCAATAGCATGTATCCATCTCACTTTCTATCATTATGTGTGTGAGTGTGATTAGAACATTGACTGGTTTGCATTTTCCCCCAAGGCCTGCCACTGCTTCAGCCCATGGCGATCATACTGCCAGGGAGAGAGAAAGAGAATGAGAGAGAGAGGCAGTACTGGGCCATAGAAGGATCAATGTTAAATGGCCTGGTTAATGACCGGCACACAGCTGACAAAGTCATTCATTTCTGCCGGCACTATGTATTCTGTGTGTGCGTGAACAAGAGGGATTTGCACGTTTGTCTATGTGAAACACAAACATGAAAAAGAGAGGAAGAATTAGGAAATAAAAAGGCGAAAAAAACCAGGCTAGAAAAACAAATAAAAAGCTCAATGGACTTCTGATGTTGGGGTCTGACAAATAGAGAAACGAAGAGAGTTTGTGTGAATGTGCGTGTGTGTTCTGTTATGACAGTGTTAGTGTAAAGATCACTTCCCATGTCAAAGCACCACTGCAGATGAAGCTGTACTATTGAGTTACAAAACACCCCTCACTCATGGCCCTGCCTCATCCAAATCACTTAAAGGGATAGTTCACATAAAATAAATGAATATTCTGCCAGCATTTACTCAGCCTCACCTCATTCCAAACATGTCTTTTTGAAGACCATGCTCATCCTTCTTTTCCAAATAATGAAAGGGAATGAGATCTGAGGCTGTCATTTTTCAAAAGGACAAAAAAGACAGTATTTGGGAAAGTTACATTTAAAAGTAATGCATTACAATACTGCATTACACACACACACACAAAAAAGTAACTAATTATGTTAGGAAAGTAATGCGTTACATTAATTTTGAAATACATTTTGTCACCTTTCCTGGGCTTGCTTATTTGTTTTTTAATAACCCAAAAACCCAAAAGTTTAACTTTTGGCAACTGTAAAGGCCCTTTCACAGCAAAAGTGAAATTAATCAGCCTCTGGCTAAAGGATGTGCCTCTGCACCTCACTAATCTCTCTCAGCATGGGGTAAGGAGGTGTCAGTGAATAAACGAGAAAACAAAGTTGAAGAAGTAACCCAGATATTTCATTGTAAATTTAAAAGTAGTGTGTTGCTTTACTAGTTACTTGAAAAAGGTCTGATCACCTAACTTGCGTTACTTGTAATGTGTTACCTCCAACACAAAAAAAAAATAGGACTTCCCTCGACTAAAGATTTTTTCTGGTCGACTAGTATTCGTTCATTTGAAGCACTACTTGACTATCAGTCGCACGTTTATTAATAAACCATATAAATCATAATAATGAGCCTTTAATTGCCTACATACATGCTGAAGCACACACAAAAAAAAAGCTTGTCACGGCGCACCGGCAGATATAATAATTATGAATGTGCCAGGGAGAAACTGCACGAAGACTGAATTAATGTTTTAAAAATCTATTGATAAACTAATGCTTTCTTTGTTTTCATCTTAAGAGATTAATATGGCGACACTGACTCATCATCTCTGCAGTAGTGATGCACTTGTATGCATGTTTTACACACATACATAAACTGAGAATATTTATTTTCTATTTGAATTGGTTCATTTAAAAGTAGACATTTCAATATATTTTTCATGCCTGTAAGGCAAATATATTCAGAGTTTTGAAGCTTCATGCTCAAGTTCACAGAGACTGAGACGGCAGAAAGCGCATCCTGTTTGCTTTAAGTATTTTACAAAAGCGCAATGTTTCGTTGTTATTCTGAGTACACACAAATAAACGTAGAGTCTTTACAGATTTGAAAGATGTATTACTTTTATCTATATCACCAAAAATGATAGAGTATTTTAAGAGCAACTGACTGCAAAGGATGCTACTAGCTTCCACACTCCGCACAGAATAGCGCACATTTTTTTAGGTTAACATTATACTGAACGGTCATGTAAAGTTGCTACTACATACATCTTTCAGATGAAAAGCCATATTTGAGGTAGATGAATGATACATTCTTAAAAATAAAAGTTCTTTATTGGCATCAGTGGTTCTATGAAGAACCTTAAACATCCACAGAATCTTTCAAATGCAGAAAAGGTCCTTTATAGTCAAAACAGATTCTTTAGATTTTTAAAATGTTCTTCAAAATGGTTTCTTTAGGAACTGTTCACTGAAAAGGTTTTTGAGGAAGCAAAAATGGTTCTTCTATGACGTCACTGCAAAAACACCCTTTTGGAACCTTTATTTTTAAGAGTGTAGGTGAGCGTTTGGATGTCCTGCCCAATGTACTGTATTACCACATAGACCAGCCGTTAATGTGACTTTGCCACTTCCTGTGGATTTTTTTTCTGCGACTTAGCGACTAATAATATTTGGTTGACCAAGCTAGTTGACTATTAGGGGACAGCAATAAAAAAAAGCACAATTAAAATATTATAAACATGAATACAACAATATTCACCTTATTTTGCAATGCTGAAGTAAGCTATTTCTTGTGAATGTGTGAGACTGATTTGTCATTAGCTGCTGTAAGTAAATAACTAGATGAATAACAAAGTGCAGTAAACTGTAAAACTATTTCTATCATGACATATCTTGAAAGATTTTAGCATGGATATGACAATATTAATGTATTTGGTCTTGGCGGAATAGGTCTGCTACACTGCTGAATTGCTGCTGCTGTTGATTACTACTGCTGCTGCTGGAAAGCAAATACAGGAACTTGCTACTGCCAATACATACACATTAATCCAATGATGGCCCAGACGTGAGCCGGTCAATGAAAGTTTGTGGGCAGTTTTCTTCCTTACCACTAGGGGTGCTACAGTGTTTTAGGTTTCTTTAAGTAAACCCATCCCTTTCCTATCTAGCGCCCAAACTCTGGAACAATCTACCAAACATTGTTCGGGAAGTTGACACACTCTGTCAGTTTAAATCTAGATTAAAGACCTATCTCTTTAACCTGGCTTACACATAGCACACTAACACATTTCTAATATTCAAATCCATTAAAGGACTGTTAGGCTGCAAATTAGTTAACTGGAACTGGGAAAACTTCCCATAACACCCAATGTACTTCTTACATTTAAAGAAGAATGGCATCTACGCTAATATTAGTTTCATTCTAATTCTGAGGTCACTGTAGCCACCCAGATCTATACTGTATCCAGATCAGACGTTTCACTGCAGTCACCCGGTTCCAGTCCATATCCAGTTCAGATGGTGGAGCAGCACCTAGAGATGACCTCTACAGCCCTGAATGTCAGCGGAGACCATGACAACTAGACAAGCCCCAGAGACGTCCCTAGTGAAGACCTCATCAACATTGAGCCTGTGGCACAAGACCACAGGAACCAGATGAGTCCTCTGCACAATCTGACTTTGCTGCAGCCTGCAATAAACTGCTGGTTTTGTCTGGCCAGAGGAGAACTGGTCTGGTTTCTTCCAAGTTTTTTTCTCCATTTCTGTCACCAAAGGAGATTTGTTTCCTACCTACTGTTGCCTCTGGCTTGCTTAGTTACGGACACTTATTTTCCAACGATATTATCAACTTGTGCACAGATGCTATTTGAACTGAACTGAGCTGGGCGATGACATCACTCAATCAATGATGAATGGACTTTAACTGATCATTGAGTGTTTACTGTTGTCGTTTTGCATTATTACACACTAGTTTCCTTATTAATACTGTAAAGCTGCTTTGACACAATCTGTATTGTTAAAGGATTAGTTCACTTCCAGAACAAAAACTTACAGATAATTTACTCACCCCCTTGTCATCCAAGATGTTCATGTCTTTCTTTCTTCAGTTGTAAAGAAATCATGTTTTTTGAGGAAAACATTTTAGGAATTTTCTCAATATAGTGGGCTTCTATGGTGCCTGAGAGTTTGACCTTCCAAAATGCAACTTAAATGCAGCTTCAAAGGGCTCTAAATGATCCCAGCCGAGGAAGAAGGATCTTATCTAGTGAAATGATTGGTTATTTTCTAAAAAAATGTACAATTCATACACTTTTTAACCTCAAATGCTCGTCTTGTCTAGCTCTGCGCATGCGTATTCTGTGCACTTTGGTTAAATACAGTTAGGGTATGTCGAAAAACTTCATTTTTTCAACTTCAAAATCGTCCAACATCACTGCAGAAGTACCAACCCAGTGTTTACAAAGTGGACGTGCAAAGAAGGTCAAACGCTTTTTACTAAAAAAGCGATGTGAGATGATTTTGAAGTTGGAGGAGAAAATGAGATGAGTTTTTCAGCATACCCTAACTGTCTTGAACCAGAGTGCACAGAATACGAATTTGCAACGCAGAGCTAGACAAGCATTTGTGGTTAAAAAGTAATTTTTTTTGAAAATAACTGATCGTTTTGCTAGATAAGACCCTTCTTCCTCAGCTGGGATCATTTAGAGCCCTTTGAAGCTGCATTTAACCTGCATTTTGGAAGTTCAAACACGCGGGCATCATAGTCCACTATCAAGTCCACTATATGGAGAAAATTCCTGAGATGTTTTCCTCTAAAAACATAATTTCTTTACGACTGAAGAAAGAAAGACATGAACATCTTGGATGACAAGAGGGTAAGTAAATTATTGTAAATTTTTGTTCTGGAAGTGAACTAATAAAAGCGCTAAATAAAAAAAGGTGACTTGACTTGACTTGTCTCAAGTTCAACTCACCCACAGTAGTTGACAGCTTGAGTCATATAAATCACTTCTATGTTACAATTACAGTATCTCTGCATACTTTTTGAAGCTTGAAACCCCTATTCACTGAAGCCACGTGGAAAAGAGTGACCGGTTCAAACTTGCCAGTGTTACACAGAAAGAAATCATACAGTTTTAGAATGACATGACAGTGAGTAAATAATGATTTTGCATGGACTGTCCCTTTAAACTAAACCCCAGAAAGCAGAGTGAGCCATTCTTGCAGATTCCTTGAAGTATCCTTTTTAAAGCGGCCTTAACCCCACACACTCAAGCGGAGCTTATTCTTCCAAACAACTAGTCAAGCCCTCTCATCCTCCTTCTCTGTACCACTGAGCTACGTAAACACCACCATCTGTATCTGATCAGAATTAATGCCCACCCCCCTCCGTTCTCTCCATCTTTCCCCACTGCCCCTCTCGCAGCCTGGTCCCATACACACATGGAGATACTTACAAATCATCACCCCATTACATGGACATGGGCGAAGATGTGAACACACACACACATCTACAACCCATCAAAACACACCCCAAACTCCTCTTGCAACACACAAACACACATACCCTGTCCCCCCTTCGCACCACGTAATTGTCGCTAATAGTTTGGGGGTGAAGTATCCATATTCCATTAAGTGAACCGAGCCCTCTGATTGGCCGAGCCGCCGGCCCCTCGGAATAGCCGAGCTGGCCGCCAGCCAGAGGCTCATTTCCTGCCGTCCTGAGAGCCTCCAGCCGCTCCCGCTGCAAATGCACTTCCTGACTATGTATAAAATTTTTATTAATGGCCAGGAGTGCATCAGCAAAGGCTCAGCGAAGGAGAAAGAGAGAGAGAGGATGACATAGATGGATGGAGTGAGGGGAAAGACAGCATTAAGTATGATTGAGCTCTGATAGAGGGAGGGAAGAAGAAGGAGAGTTTCCAGAATGCCCTTTTAAGAACATCTTTAAGACAGTGCAGACCTGCCGTAAGTGTCTGTTCGTTGTCTCATAAACAGATAAAGAGAAAACAGAGGAAGAAATGGCAAGATAAAATGAAAGACAAGACTTGATGAATGAGAATGAGAGAAAACACTTCGAGACACCAGTATGCCCTAATAAATACTCTGTTTGGGGTCCGAGGGACTGCCGATGTTTTAAACTGTCAACATTTAGGGGTAATCCAGTCTATAGATGGGCTACAAAACCTAGGTATATAGACTGAGAGGAGGCTGAGACAGCATGTGGAAAGATAACACAAATGAAAGCAGTCGCTCACCTTCCCCAGGAGAGGTCAGGAGGCTTATGGCCGGAGATGGAGAGGCAACAGAAGATGGAAAGGAAATGTCTAGCCAGGCCACGCCCCCCGTCAAAACCACGACTTGACGGACAAGCATATTTCTTAAGAAACTCCAACAGCACAGAGGAAGAAAGGTCAAGTGTCTGAGGGAAAGTGGCAGCCAATGGAAGAAGACGGAGATACTTGCCCGTTCCAAAGAGGTCTCGGTGTCAGGAGAGTTTGTGTATGTGAGGGCCGAGGGTGAAGGGGGACTCCACTGACCCCTGACAGGAGCCCTAGTTATAGGAGTAAGGGGTCGACAGGTCATATGAAGTAGATACACTGAGACCTTAAAGAAATAGCTCATGCAAACATGAAAAGTCCGTCATTGTTTACTAGGGCTGGGTATTGACACAGATTTATTGGGTCAAAGTTTTCAGTTCAGTTCGATTAATTTGGATATATATCCAGTAAAGTACAGTGTCAGTTTTTCACTTATTATAGAAATAAAAACAATGTGCTTAAGTGTGAAGTCAATGTAATGTTTTCAGACAGTTAAAATTGCTTCTTACAATTAAATGAAAATTTGTGAGGTCTTTAAAATTAGTTCTCTTTTTTAGTTCTCTTAAATGCAGTGTTTTCTTTTTAATTTTTAATTAATTTATTTATTTTTAACCAACTTAGGACATAAGTACAATTTCACAATTACTTCTTTTGTCTTTGAAATATGATTAAAGTCTAATGTCAAATGTACTAACAAACATTTATGGTAAACTAAAATATACTTTAATGTAATTTCCATTGAAATTTGAATGACTTTTTAAAATATTTTTGTTATTGTAATGATGAAATTGCAATTGAATAGTAGCTTTTTATATTATATTATATTATATTATCACATGTACAGTTACAAGTATACATTCAAAACAATTAAGCATGCCTTTTTTTTTTATAAGGGATCAGGGTTGCTAGGGTTTCACAACAAAACCCGGCCAATTGCTTCTGAAAACTAGCCCCATTAAAAATCATGTTCAGGGGGATAAAATACATGTTTTTTGTTGGGGTTCCTCTGGTAAATTCGTATTTCAGGGACTAAATATGACGTTATTGGGGTCGCTTCAACCCGGGACATCAAAAACAATGTGCGGCAACAGTGTTAAAGTAGTCCAATTTTGTATGAGTAACTTAAAATTGTAATACATTATAAAGCTTCACAATGTCAAATCTCAATTGTGCATGCAGTATATTATGAAATCCAAATTTTTTAATAGTCATGCAGCTGATTACAAGACATGTGAAAATCAAACCTAGCATAATGTTTTGAACAATAGTATGAATCTATCTATCTATCTATCTATCTATCTATCTATCTATCTATCTATCTA
>JAHKKF010491161.1:0-10726 GCA_019740295.1 Labeo calbasu | reverse complement strand
ATTAGATAAAAGCAGTAAAGACTGTAATAGTAATATTACAATTTAAAATAATTGTTTTCTATTTTAACATATTTTCATTTATTTATTCCTTTGATGACAAACCTGAATTTTCTTCAGCCAGATCTTTCAGAAATAATTCTAATATGCTGATTTTTTGCTCAAGAAACATTTCTTATTATTATCAAAGTTGAAAAGATTGCACTGCAATCTTAATATTTCTGTGAATAACTGTAATAGTTTTTTTTCCCCCGGATTCTTGGATGAATAGAAAAGTACAAATTTATTAAAGTAGAAATCTTTTGTAACATTATAACTGTCTTTACTCTTACTTTGTATCAATTTAATGTCTCCTTGATGTAAAAAAGTAGTAGTAGAAAAAAATAAAAACAGACTTTTTAATGCTAATGTATGTACAGTAAATTTTTCCAAATGGTTTGGTGATACTAAAAGTAGTTCCTATATGAGCCTCACATAAGACAGTTATTATAAGTGGTGTTTTGAAAAGCAAACATCAGTATTAATGTTTCTCATATTTGGGATTAAGATCTGTTCAAACTCGTATTTGTTCCACATGTTTGTGCTAGGGACACCTCCAGTCATCTCCAGTCAAGGAAATGTGCACTATTACTTTTCCAAGCAATCTGATGATGATTTCTACATACTTTCAAATCTGACAATAACTTACCTTTTTCCTAGAAATTAATTTTATTGCAATAATTCATTTGCACTCTGTCATCTATGAAACCCTTGACAGGCTTGTCCACTTTCCACTCATTTACAGAGCCCAATTGTTGAAGCGTTTGGGCTTTGTTTCTGCCTTTTAAAACAAAATGAGAACAACTGTGTGAAAAGTAAATGAATCTGAAATGAAAGTACGTGAGAGGCCCTGAGGAACGGCAGATGAAACAATGTGTCCTACCACTTCACAATGAGAGATTACGGCTGATGGAATTCAAATGCTTCCGATAATACCGGAGCCGTTTCCTCCAGTGTCCTTAGCGTTTGAAGCGGCTCTCTGGGTAACAGTGATTTTGAAGGGCAAGCTAAGCTTCATCAGGAGAATGAGAACTGGGCTGCACTGTTGCGCACACACCCGCACTTCAGTGACCTTTTATTCTCTGTCCTCGTTCCAAGACTCTCCAACCAAACCACATTCAAGAAGAAATGTTTTCCTACATCAATCCTGAGTGACAGCAGTATTTTAAGCAGTCACCTGGATTGAAGTGTTTAGTGTCAAGACTTAATGTTCACTCTTTTTTCTCTCTCTCTCTTTCAAACCTCAGAACGCCCATCATCGCAGGAGGACTTTTTGTGATTGACAGATCCTGGTTCAATCGCTTGGGAAAATATGACACAGCCATGGACATCTGGGGAGGGGAGAACTTCGGTGAGTTATTACTATGCATGAGAGCACCTGTCTCACGGCACGTAAGCCTCAATCACTTTCCTTACCCGATCGAGCTCTGACAGAGGAAACCTAAGAGTTGTTGTCTCATCACAGAGAGGAAATGGCACGCAATGACATTTGAACTTAGAAATAGCTTTGGAATCAATTTTCTCAAACCATATTTGGGTTCCTTTATTCAACTGTTATGGCTCTGTAAAATTCTTAAAGGAGAAGTTCACTTTCAGAACAAACATTTACAGATAATTTACTCACCCCCTTGTAATCCAAGATGTTCATGTGCTTTTTTTCTTCAGTCGTAAAGACATTATGCTTTTTAAGAAAACCAATTCAGGATTTTTCTTCATATAGTGGACTTCTATGGTGCCCCCAAAACATCCAAAATGCAGTTTAAATGCAGCTTCAAAAGGGCTCTAAACTATTCCAGACAGACAAAGAGTCTTATCTAATAAAACGATCGGTTATTTTCCAAAAAAATTGACAATTTATATACTTTTTGACCTCAAATGCTCGTTTTGAGTAGCTCTGTGTGAACTCTGTGTATTCCAGTTCATGACAGTTAGGGTAGGTCTAAAAACTCCCATCTCATTTTCTTCTCCAACGTCGAAATTTTAAGAAAATAACCGATCGTTTTGCTAGATAAGACCCTTCTTCCTCGGCTGGGATCATTTAGAGCCCCTTGAAGCTCCATTTTAACCTGCATTTTGGAAGTTCAAACTCGGGGTCACCATAGAAGTCCACTATATGGAGAGAAATCCTGAAATGTTTTCCTCAAAAACATAATTTCTTTATGACTGAAGAAAGAAAGACATGAACATCTTGGATGACAAGGGCATGAGTAAATTATCTGTACATTTTTGTTCTGAAAGTGAACTTCTCCTTTAAGAGCATTGCACTGTGGGGAATAGGATGGTTCTCCCTGCACTGAGTTAAACCATCATTAACCATGCATATGTGACAGAATTAGACTGGAGCTGGTTTATTCAGACTTAAGTAGGGTACTGTGCTCATAATTGCAAATGAGCATTGGGCAATGGCATATTTAGACAGGAGATTTCAACCGTATGATCTAATACTTGGCGCAAGAGTGAAGTTGTATCCTGGAGGGCTACTGTAAATCACATGTACACATGTCAGCAAGTTATTTTACTCTACATGACATAAGTCACATGAATTTAATACATTTCTGCAATATGGTCTACTTTTTGGGGTCAGAAAGATTTTTTACTACTTTTATTCAGCATTAAATTGATTGAAAATGACAGTAAAGACATTTCTAATGTTACAAAAGATTTCCATTTTAAATGCTGAAATGTATCAGTTTCTACAAAAAAATGAACTGATATCACTGTTTTCTTGAATGCCAAATCAGCATATTAGAATGATTTCTGAAGGATCTTGTGACACTGAAGTCTTGAGTAATGATGCTGATTCAAATTCAGCTTTGTTATCTTATAAATAAATACATTGTAAATTTTTCAAATAGTAGTTTTACTGTATTTTTAATCAAATAAATGGAAGCCCGTTTCTGCCACTGAATAATAAAAAAAAAACGGTTATTGCAACTTATCTCACAATTCTATATAAAGAATATATAAAGATATAAACTCACAATTGCAAGTTATAAAGTCGCGATTCTGTGAAATAAAGTCATAATTGTGTGATATAAATGCACAATTGTGTGATATAAACTCGCAATTGCAAGTTATAAAGTCAGAATTCTGAGATATAAAGTCGCAATTATGAGAAATAAAGTCTGAATTATGTGATATAAACTGGCAATTGCGAGTTAAGTCAGAATTGTGAGATATCAACTTGCAATTTTGTGAACATATCAATCTTTTTTCTCCTCAGAACTGGACTTTATAACTCACAATTGCGAGTTTGTATCTTATAATTCTGGAAAAAAGTCAAAATTGCGAGATACAAACTTGCAATTGTGAGAAAAAAGTCAGAATTGCGCAATTCTGACTTTATTTCTCACAATTGTGAATTTAAACCCTGCAATTCTGACTTTATAACTCGCAATTGTGTGTTATATCTCACAGTTCTGAGAAAAAAAGTCAGAATTGCGAGTTTATGTGACACAACTCTGATGATTTGCGAGATGTAAACGAGAAAAAAAGTCAGAATCGTGAGATAAAAAGTTGCAATTACCTTTATTTTTTATTCAGTGGCGGAAACGGGCTTCCATACAAGTAAGTGCAGTCTTGATTAAAAAAAATAATCTTACTGACTTAAAACTGTCGATATAATGCCATAATGTTATTAAAAATACTGTATAGCACACTGTGAGTGTTGTTTATTGTGTTGTGTTTGTAGAGATTTCTTTTAGAGTATGGATGTGTGGAGGAAGCCTAGAAATCATTCCCTGTAGCAGGGTCGGCCACGTATTTCGCAAGAAACATCCTTACATCTTCCCAGAGGGCAATGCCAACACCTACATAAAGTAAGAGTCCTGAGAAGTGCACATACTTATAATATAAATTCATGAGTTTTTAATAATATATTCCTGCCGATAAAGGATGCAACACTTTTTGTCAACATCAGAAGACCTTGTGCTGTCCTTGGGGGTTGTCAACCTGTACATTTGAATATGTTAATCTTTTTTTATTTTTATCTCTGTTGAATGTTTCCTATGATATTTGTCGGATTTTCCTTGCCAAAGATAGAGATAATGCTCCAACTTCTGCCTGGAAGAAAATCTGCTGTGTAAAATTTGTTTGCTTTTATCACGTTTCGCCTCCAGGGAAAAACCTCAGCATGAAACCGTATGAAATATTAAGGGCATAGCACAACATTCTTTCTGAATCTGAATTGCAATGCAGTGTGCTCAGTCAACAAAATCTGTTTCCTCATATAGTTCAGAGGCGCTAATGAATAATTGCTGAAGGCATTAGCTGGCTTTACTAGATACTCTTAAAAACCGTGTCCTTTCACATCTGTTAGCAGAGTTATGTTAGATATATAACAATCAGATGTGGTTTGTTTATGTGTAGTTTTTAGTGCATAGCCTGCAATAAAGTGTCTTGCGAAACTGAGACATGCAATACATGACCAGTTTTGATACAGAAATAAGTCACTGATGTGTATATAACACCATCACTCCCTCTGAATATCAATTCTACAGTTGTCAGCAGCAATCATGCCACTACTTTGTTTGTACTAGAGCAAATCGGTGTAAGCTACTTTATTTATTTGTACATTTATTTATGCCTTTATTTAAAGGAGAAGTCCACTTCCAAAGATTCACATATAATGTACTCACCCTCTTGTCATCCACAATGTTCATGTCTTTCTTTCTTCAGTCGTAAAGAAATTATGTTTTTTGAGGATAACATTCTGCGTTTTTCTCCATATAATGGACTGATATGGTGCCCTGATTTTGAACTTCCAAAATGCAGTTTAAATGCAGCTTCAAACGATCCCAAATGCGGTTGTAAACAATCCCGGCTGAGGAAGAAGGGTCTTATCTAGCTTAACGATCAGTTATTTTCATTAAAAACATACAATTTAAATACTTTTTAATCTCAAACGTTCGTCTTGCATTTCTCTCCCTGAACTCTGTGTATTCTGACTCAAGACAGTTAGGGTATGTCGAAAAACTCTGAGCGTTTTTTCTTTCCTCAGCTTCAAAAATCATTTCAAAATCATCCTACATCGCTGCAGAAGTACCGACCCAGTCTTTTCAAAGTGAACATTTAAAGAAATTTTGGCATTAAAAAGTATATAAATTGTATTATTTTTTTATTAAAATAACCGATCGTTACACTAGATAAGACCCTTCTTTCTCAGCTGGGATCACAACCACATTTGGGCATTTAAACTGTATTTTGGAAGTTCAAACTCGGGGCACCATAGCAGTTCATTATATGGAGAAAAAGGCTGAAATGTTTTCCTCAAAAAACAATTTATTTACGACTGAAGAAAGAAAGACGTGAACATCTTGGATGACAAGGGGGTGAGTACATTACATCTGAATCTTTGTTTTGGAAGTGGACTTCCAAAATAAAATAGCTGCTTAAAACTAAATAAAACAATATACAAAGCTTTTTAATATGCAGCCCTGCAAATAAAGACTTTTAGAAATACTAAAATCCACCTGGATGTGGAATTTTTTCTGTTATGAGTAAGCATCTACTTATAATTGTTTGCCAAATATTAAATATCTTGTGCTAAACCACTAACCCTTTAGTATTACACTTTGCTTTGTAATTCATCCTGCTATGCTTGTGGCATACACATGAATGAGAGCTCCAGCTGTCCAGCTTTTTGAGGAGAAATGTGTTGTTAGTTTTCTAAGTAACTGGACTTTTAATGTGTAAAAAAAAAAAAAAAAAAAAAATCTTACAGGGAGGGACATGAGCCATATGTACGATCTTTTTGACTTTAGCCAGTATGAACCACCCTTGGAATTGCATAGCACACTGGTAAAAAAAGCTCTGAATACCTTAGCAACCACATAGCAATTGCCTGACAAACACCCACAACACCCTAGCGAATTTTCCGCTCAGATTTTCTTCAGCATTACAGTTGCAAGTCTGTTCAGTACCTGTCTGTACAAGCAATATTTTAAGTAGCTCTACTGATGAATTGGCAGGTCATCCGAATGATCTTCTTGAGGCTGAAGTGTGTATCTTTGAGTGAAGTGTTCAGTATAGCACACTTCTGTGTTCACATTCAATGCTCTTTCTGTCTCAGGAACACCAGAAGGACTGCTGAGGTTTGGATGGATGAGTTCAAACTGTTCTACTACTCGGCTCGACCGGCTGCTAGGGGAAAATCCTATGGAGAGTGAGTGACTGATAGCATGCGTGTGTTTATGTGTGTATCTGTAATAGGGAGCCATTAGGGAAAAGATTCATCTCTTATTCCGCTCATTCTCTTCCTCTCTTATCAGCATTCACGGCAGGCAGGAGCTCCGCAAGAGTCTCAAGTGCAAATCCTTCAAGTGGTATCTGGACAATGTCTATCCAGAGCTCAAGTGAGTTGAGGAGTCAGCGCGGTGTGTATCTGAGTGTCTGTGGATGGTGATTGATGATTGCAAAGTGCCATGTTATTATTTAGCATGGCAGTGAATGGCCCCTCTATGTCTAAAGCTGTTTTGTTGTACACTAGTTCATCTCTCTCTCTCGAGGGAAAGATTTTCCACCCACCATGGCAGATTTCACATGCGTTCAGTATTTTTGTCCTTGAAGGACAACATTTTTTTGTGTCATTTTCATTAATTCGGCATCTAAATTAGTCAGTGTTAATGCACTTTTTGCAGACGTTTTATTGATAATGTGAAACTGACTAAACTTTAATTATTTAAAATGAAAAAAAAAACAAACATTAAACATTTAGATTTTGCTCTCACAATTTAAGAGAGCAGTTTTTAATTTGGTCAATAAATTTTTTATGCTTCCTTTTTATGCTTCACTTAATAAAAATAGACACCAGTGAGAGTTGAGATTGAGTACAAAGAAATAAAATGAACATGGATCACATATACCATATAAATTGGTTTTGGAAGTATGTGATAAGAAATGTTGTCCCAAACCTGACTTTCTGCAATTAAAAGTCAAGAGACTTTAACAATTTTTGAATAATTTGCTGCTTTTTGCTTTCTATGAGAAACAAGATATTTAAGATGAGATATTTAAAGGGATAGTTCACCCAAAAATGAAAATTACCCCATGATTTACTCACCCTCGAGCCATCCTAGAAGTATATGACTTTCTTCTTTTAGACGAATAAAATTGGAGTTATATTTAAAAAGTCCTGGCTCTTCCAATCTTTTTAATGGCAGTAAATGGGTATTTTGTCAGAGAAGTCCAATAAAGTGCATTCATTTATCATAAAAAGTACTCCACACAGTTCTGGGGTGTTAATAGTGGCTTTCTGAAGCAAATCAATGCTTTTTTTTGTAAGAAAAATATCTATATTTAAATATTTACAAACTCTAGTTTCCACTAACTGTTGTACACGTGTTCACAAGAAAGTGGCGTTCCAGTCAATGACGTAGGATGTAGGCGTAGCGTAAGCTCCTGTGAAAATATGCTAGTGTCGCAAAAACCAAGTTTTGTTCACAGGAGCAAAGAAAGCAAAGTTTCCTTTGTTTAGCAAAGGAAAACCAGTCTCCTCTTGGCTT
The DNA here is from genome assembly GCA_019740295.1 of Labeo calbasu. Lineage (NCBI taxonomy): Eukaryota > Metazoa > Chordata > Actinopteri > Cypriniformes > Cyprinidae > Labeo > Labeo calbasu. The sequence continues at coordinate 3,188 of JAHKKF010491161.1, read as the reverse complement.
ATATCAAAATCCTCTGACATTTTTCTAATCCTCATTTTGTACTTTTAATTTACTTTGTACTTTGTTTTGCTCTTTTCTGCACTTTTGCACTTGTCACTCTGGCATTCGTTACCGCGTTCACCTACGTCATCTGCTGGAACGCCACTCTCTTGTGAACGCGCATGCTAGAGATTACAATGTATAGTTTTACAAACTGATATTTTTCTAACACAAATGTATCAATTCACTTTAGAAGGCCTTTATTAACCCCTGGAGCTGTGTGGAGCACTTTTTATGATGGATGGATGCACTTTATTGGACTTCAAAATCTCAACGCCCATTCACTGCCATTATAAAGCTCGGAAGAGCCAGGATAGTTTTTAATATAACTCCAATTATATTCGTCTGAAAAACGAAAGTCATAAACATCTAGGATGGTTTTAGGGTGAGTAAATGATGGGGTAATTTTAATTTTTGGATGAATTATCCCTTTAAAGACCTAACTTGTCTTTTCTGTGAGGTATTTGTTATCATAACACTGTGGCGTTTCATTCACCAAATCCAGAGTTCCTGATGATTCAGATGCAAAGTCTGGTGTGATCCGGCAGAGACAGAACTGTCTAGAATCTCGAATAGTCGAAGGTCAGGATCTCCCAGTGCTCACACTCGCACCCTGCAGCATCACCAAAGACGTACCAGCAGCCAACCAGGTACAAGACTCTCTGGCATAATATCATAAAAACCATGCTTCAAGTATTAAAAGATCAACTCTGTTTTTCCATATCATTTAAAGGGGTCATCGGATGCCCAAGTTGATATGATTCTTTAGGGTTTTGTGAAAAGTCTAAAACATACTTTGGTTCAAATTTCTCAATGGTAGTGTAAAACAAAACCCGTTTTACCTTGTCAAAATCAGCTCTGCAGACATCATCCTGTATTTTTAAGGATTGAATAAAAACCACTGGGTTTTTATCTTGCCTTAAAACACATGGTCACATATTCTGCTGAACAGTTAGGTGAAGATCAGAAGAGGAGCAAAGGTAGTGTGCGTTTTTACTCTCACGCCAGGAATCAGTGACATCTCACACGGTTAGGCTGCGACTTTGAGATGCTAGATTACATTAAATGCTGTGCAACCAGGGGCATGTTGAAAGGGCAGCTTTTACAGCGGGGTAATGGGATTTAATTCAGGTCACATTTGTGCACTGCTGTGTAATTATATTAAACAAAGAGGTGCCCTCTGGTCTCTGAGCAGCTAATCTGCCCTACTGTCACCCTTCATGGCTCCCTCACCTGCGCATGAGCCTGGAAGAAATATAACACAATCCTGCGTCTTTCAGAACTGAATAGAGAATGGCTATTATAGTCAAATTTCTGGATTTTAAATGTGCTAGCAAACAGGTTACAGAATTGAAATTTGGATTTTTGGATTTGATCTATTAATTTTTTTTTTCATTTCATATTTCAACCAAAGTCACTGCTATAGACTCTAATTCAGCTCAGACACTGTTTATTGAACTGATTATCTGTTATGTTCCTCTGTGCACTGTAAAAAAGGTGCATTTTTCAGATGTTTATTCTCTAAATTATGAAGCCTATGATGATGGTAGACAGTAGATTTGGGGCCGGAACACCACAAAAGTGATTTTAGAGCACTTAAGTGTGTTCATAACACCACAAGAGCATGTTTCCCTGCTGCCTGCTGCGTGTGACCTTGTTAAGCGTCTGTAAGACTCACCAGATGGGAAGCGGTTCATCAGCATGGCTCACAAAAGCACATTTCCGCACTGCCCTCATGCGTCATTCTCTCCCTACGTGTCTCAGAACAGCAAATGAGACCACCTTCTCAAAGAGAAGCATAAAGTGTCTGTTTTCTTCCAACATCTCTCTCTCTCTCTCTCTCTCTCTCTCTCCATTTACCATTAAAGTAGAGCTGACATATGAGAGCAGACATCTTTAAATGAACAAGTCTGTAAATGCTCTAGCTTGTTTCCTAATCTAGTTTTCTAATAAATACGGCATTGTATACTATGGATATTGTTGGCTTTGTGATGAATTGCTTATGTTCCTCTATTGTAAATCGCTTTGGATGAGTGTCTGCTAAATGCATAAATGTAATGTAAATGCAAACCTATAAACGATGAATTTTTTGAAGCTAATAAACTAGAAGATCTTATTAAAGACATTTATTTAGTTTTCCATTTTAAAGAATTATTTGGTATCAGTACAATCTGTCACAACATTTTAATGGAATCGTTTAAATCGTTTAATTTAAAAAAAAATTGCTGAAAATTTACTTACCCTCAGGCCATCCATGATGTAGATGAGTTTGTTTTTTCATCGGAACAGATTTGGAGATATTTACCATTATATCACTTGTTCACCAATGGAGCCTCTGCAGTACAGTTGAGGTCAAAAGTTTACATACACCTTGCAGAATCTGCAAAATGTTAATTATTTACCAAAATAAGAGGGGTCATACAAAATGTGTGTTGTGTGTTATTTTTTTATGTAGTACTGACCTAAAAAATATATATTATATATAAAAGACGTTTACATATAGTCCACACAAGAAAATAACAGTTGAATTTATAAAAATTACCCCGTTAAAAAGTTTACATACGCTTGATTCTTAATACTGTGTTGTTACCTGAATGATCCACAACTGCGTTTTTTTTTTTGGTTGTTTATTGATAGTGAAGAGCCTTGTTTTATCCTGCCCGCTGTTCTTCATAAAAGTCCTTCAGGTCCCACAAATTCAGTTTTTTCAGCATTTTTGTGTATTTGAACCCTTTCCAACAATTGCATGATTTTGAGATCCTTTTTGCACACTAAGGACAACTAAGGGACTCATATTCAACTATTACAGAAGGTTCAAATGCTCCACTGATGCTCCAGAGGGAAACACAATGCATAAGAGCCAAGGGGTGAAAACTTCTTGAATTTGAACATCAATTTAATTTATTTTGTCTTCTGGGAAACATTTAAGTAATCTTCTGTAGCTTCTGAAGGGTAGTACTAAATAAAAAAAATATAATATTTAGGTAAAATAAGAAAAATGTACACATCCCCATTCCGTTCAAAAGTTTACACCCCCGGCTCTTAATGCACTGTTTTTCCTTCTGAAGCATCAGTGAGCGTTTGAACCTTCTGTAATAGTTGCATATGAGTCCCTCAGTTGTCCTCAGTGTGAAAAGATGGATCTCAAA
>JAHKKF010491159.1:0-25371 GCA_019740295.1 Labeo calbasu | reverse complement strand
TCAATGTTTAATTTTTGTTTATATTTATTTATAAATTGTGGAAAACATGCAATATAACAATATAATATAATATAATATAATATAATATAATATAATATTAATTTATATTTAAAATATAAAGTAAATATTACAATTGTTAAATATCCTATAAATGTTTAATTTTTGTTCATATTTATTTATAAATTGTGGAAAACATGCCTTAATTATTTGTAACATGATTTTTATTGCTTAATTCATTAAAAAAATGTTTAAAAAATTATACAATGTCTGAAAGTATTACAATATAATATAATATAATATAATGTGTAAGTATTAATTTATATTTAAAATATAAAGTAAAATATAACATTTTTAAATGTCCTATAAATGTTTATAAATTTTTATTTATATTTATTTATATTTTTTGTAACATGATTTTTTGTTGAAATTAGTAATATCATTTAATATAAATTAACATTTACACACTATATATATATATATATATATATATATATATATTATTATTATTATTATTATTATTATTATTATTATTATTATTATTAAAAATTATTTAATTTAAATATATATTAAAATATGGATTGTATAAATATATTTTGTTGCTTCAGAGTTTAGATTTGATTCACTACACTGAAATGTTATTAGCTATCAGAATGACAACTGGTAAACAAAGCCATGTGTTTACAAGAATAGAAGGTTGAGCTCTGCTTGTGTCCTCATTCTCAGGGAAGAGAAGGAGCGCTGGATCCGGGCGAAGTACGAGCAGAAGCTGTTCCTGGTCTGTCTTCCTCAGTCCGACGTGCCGCTGGGACAGCAGCTCCTGCGGGCCGTGGTTGAGGACGACCTGAGGCTGGTGGTTCTCCTGCTGGCCCACGGCACCAAGGAAGAGGTCAACGAGACGTACGGGGACGGAGACGGACGTACCGCCCTGCACCTGTCCTGCGCCATGGCTAACGTGGTCATCACGCAGCTGCTCATCTGGGTAAGGGCTCGCTTTTTGAAACTGTCTTTCCTTCTCGAATTTCGTTCCATCATTAATTTCACCCTCTGTTCCAGTACGGCGTGGACGTGAAGAGTCGCGACGCCCGCGGTCAGACGCCCCTGTCCTACGCCCAGCGAGCAGGAAGTCAGGAGTGCGTCGACATCCTCATCCAACACGGCTGTCCCGGGGACGGCGGCGGTGGACTGTCGACGCCCACGGCCACCCGACACAATCCCAACATCAACAACAACGCTCAATGCGAGCTGAACCGTAGTGTTAGCATCATGTGATCGTGGCCCGCAGTGTCTCTAGTGTCTCTTCTCAGAGCGTCCATGTTGATGTTCCCATAGATGCTGCTCTCGTTAAATGCCATCGTTTCCCTCAGCAGTACGTCTTTATTAGGAAACTGTGCGTAGTGCCACGCGTGTCACGTAAACCCATTACCCCATGACGACTTCCTGTGACCAATGTTAGCGAGAATTAGCAGTGTTAACATTATCAATGCGTGTTATTTTTAAGCTGAAGAAAATTATGTTTTTAAGGATCCTTTCTTGTGTGTGTATAGAACAAAAAAATGAAATGATGGGCAACAGGTTCTAAACAAAATAAGTTTTATTTTTAAGGTGCATCGATTTAAAAATAATCTGACGACAGTAATGGATCCTCCGCATTGCGCCCATACGTTTTTGTCCATCGGAACATTAAATTATGTTGTTACAAGGACAGTTAATCTAAAAATGAAAATTCCGAATTTGAAATTTCAAACAAAACACACAAAAAAGATATTTTGAAGAATGTTGGTGACCAATATGTTTTTAGTCACAAGCATTCTTCAAAATATGTTCTAGAATGACATGAGGCAGAGTAAATAAAGACTACATTTTCATTTTTGGGTGAACTATCCCATCAAAATCAACGATTTTGGTGAAACCTGTCAAGAACATGTCTATGTATTTCACCCTAAAGTCAAAAGAAAAGAAAATAGCTTTATTGCTTTCATTTTAAGGTTTAAGTACGTGTCAAATATTTGCATTTTAATTTTTTTTTATTTGAATCACTACAAAATACTTTGGAAGCCCATTTCGGCCACTGAATAAAAAATAAAAGGTAATTGTGACTTTAAGGTAATTATGCCTTTTTTTCTCTCAGAATTTCTGCAGTTCCAAATTTTTTTCTTACAAATTTGTATCATTTCAGAGTTTATCACAAATAAGTATCTCGCAATTCTGAATTTTTTTCTCGTAATTTCAAGTCTATCTTGCAATTCTGACTTTTTTTCCTCGCAAATTTGTATCTTGCAATTCTGACTTTTTTCTCACAAATTTGTATCTCGCAATTCTGAGGTTTTTCCTTGTAATTACGAGTTTATCTCGCATTTCAGACTTTTTTTTGCAATTACAAGTTCATATTTTGCAATTCTGATTTTTTTTTCGCAATTATGAGTTCATATCTTGCAATTTCGACTTTTTTCTCACAAATTTGTATCTCGCAATTCTGACTTTTTTTTCACAAATTTGTATTTCGTAACTCAGACTTTTTTCTACCAATTACAAGTTTATATTGCAGTTTGGACTTTTTTTTCTTGCAGCTGCAAGTTTATATATCTCAATTCTCAATTCAAAAGTCAGAATTGTGAGATTAAAAAAATTTAATTTAAAGCCTTTTTAATTTTTTATTCAGTGGTGTAAATGGGTTTCCATAAAATACTATATTACAGTAATAAGAATAACATTGAAAGAAATAAACAGTAGAATATGTATTGAAAATTTTGAAAAAAAATAAATAAATAAAAAGATGCATTTCAATACTAAAAATTTTGGTAGAAAACATGTGCAGAAAAAATCACAATGCAAAACAAACTTAACATTCCTTAATTTTTTAAATACAAAATATACTTTGTAATTTTTTATTTTGACTTTTGGTGACCTGGGCATATTCTTGTTAAGTTGAGTTCTTGTTGATTTGTCCGATTTATGCTAAAAACCGAACATTTAAGTGCATATTTCACGCAAGCTTCACCACCGTTGTGCCCTTGAACAGAGCTCAAAAACACTAAGGCTGCTGGGTAACGCATTACCATTTGTAGCATCAGTGCAATATAACCAAATCCAAATCATCCCACTCATTGCTATTTTACACTTAGCCTTTACATGATTGTCTTGGAAAGGCTTGATTACCTGACGAATACTGTGTTATTACGGATGCCTTGTGCGAATCATTTCCGGACCGGTCTGAAGTGGTCTTATAACAGTTTGACACTGACGTCCCTCTCTTGCCTAATGACAGATCCATTCAGTAGCAGCGGACGGTACCGACCCACTAGATTACGAAAATAAGACGCTCTCACCGTCAACTCCTTTGTTACGAGTCTAATGACCTCCACACTTGTGACGGTGTGGCAGTTTTTGTATCCATTAGAATCCAGGCGCGTTTGTAATCGAATGGGACGGATGGGATGCTGATGTGGATTATGTACAGATGTGTGTATAAAATAGCTTTTCCTGCTCCCTCTTGCAGCTAGCTGTGTGTCGTGCGGGCAATTTCTGGATGAGATGGCCGTTATGTACCCATCTGAAACCTATCAGCCTTAACCCTCGTTTGCTAGTGTGTACGCCGTCAACTTTTACTTGAATTATGATGATTAGAACTTAATTAATATTGGCACATGTGAGTTAAAGGGAAAGCGATAAAGCAAGAGGAAGATTAAACGAGTCCTTACCAGACAGTATTTTAAGTTTACATGTTTTTTTTTTTTTTTAGGTGTTTTATCTTTTAGGTACGTTTAATTTCTTATTCGAGTCCGATTTGTACATGCAACCCTCATCTAACCAAGCTTTAGGAGGCTTTTAGCATCTGTGGTTAGTATTTTAAACTTGTTTTAATTCTGGAAGCTCATTCCCAAACAACATGCATGGAAATTTACCCTCTCGACCTCCATAAAGTGAACATGTATCAACATTTTGCTTTTTTTTTTAATTTAAGTTGAGTTTGGGCTCCTGTGTATGACGTGAGGTTACTAAGATGAGCTTTTTGGGAATATTGCATTATTAAACACTCGCCCGTCATCCCTGCGACTGCCGGGTTATTGAACGCTGGGATGCGCCCATAAAGCTCTTCGAGTAGCCGTATAGCAGAGAGAAGCACCGTTTTGTTTTAAACTTGTTTTTGGTACCTGGTTTTGGGTCTCAATGTGTCCACATTGTCTGGCCGTTAAGGTACTTTGTGTATTATATGTACATTTGACATATTTATAAAAGCAAGATGTAAATAATTCCTTTTGTTGTTGCTTTTATTGAGCTGTTTGATAACTTTTTGTTGTTTCTTTTCATTTGCCATTGTTTTTAAATGCTCCTTCTGAACGTGACGGAGCGCTTTCATGAGAGTTAGCTGTTGTGTGATTGGATGCTTGGCTGGCTATTGACATAATAAACACTCCAATAAAATGATTTATACCATGATTGCTGAGAAAACTTGTCATTCATTCTGTCATTATACAAAAATGTGTGCTTAAGACTGTCAAAATGTCTTTTATTGTGTGTTTTCTCAACTCTTTCTAAACACATGATTATGGAAAACCAGAATACTTCATTTTTTAGAAGGATAATTAATTTTTTTATTATCTAGTTTATATTACAAGGTGTTTAAAGTGCTTTAAGTAATTGAATTTGACTACAAATTTAAGGTCTGGAATACCCTTGAAAATAGTAATATTCCTGAAGAGGTATTTGAAACGTTCTTAAATTATTGAAAGACAGTGTATCTATAAAATAAGTGTTTATTTTTTTCAGTAAGCACATCTTTTCAAGCAAAATTCACGCAATTCAAAAAACATCGTTTATTTGAGTTGTCGTAAAACTAGCAAGCTAAGCTAGTAGTAGTGCTGACGATGTGGTGTAAACATGGCTGAAGACGTGAAAAGAGGAACAGGTGAGCCAGATTACCAGTCATTTACGCTGGAACCGCTCCGATTGATTCAAAGTTGTAACTTTGATTATTCATTTCAAGTGAATCACTACCAAAAAACAGATAAAAAAAAATCGAATTTCAACATCACTTGTAACGATTTTAAAAAGCACGTAGTGATGGGTGAAACAGTTTTTCGAAACTCCGAATCAGTTAAAGCACTGCGTCGCAAAATGATTTGAAGCGCTCCAATCGAATTGCATATCGCAAATCATTTGTTTTAGGTAAGAACTTCAAATCGCATATCACGAATCATTTGATTAATCATTTGATAATTTGGAGCATGTATTGCTAATCATTTAATTTAGATCATAATGGGTTTGTGAATCATTTCACGAATCAAATCATTCAAACCAAATGATTTGCGATACGCGAAGTTCCGATATAAGTCAAATGATTCGTGAACCACGTTCCGAGCCCTGATCTGAAATAAATCATATGATTCGGATTGGGACTTCAGAGCGCTTATTGCTAATAATATGTTTTAGATCGTAATGGGTTCATGAATCTTTTTGCGAGTTAAATGATTCAAACCCAATGATTCGCAATACGCAAAGTTCCGATCTAAGTTAAATAATTTGCAATCCGCACTCCTAGCCCTATCTGAAATGATGGTTTGCGAATCATTATTCAGATTTAGACTTCAGAGCGTGAATCGCAAATCATTTGATTCTGTTCAGGACTTCGGAGTGCATATGGCAAATCATTTGTTTCAAATCAGGATTTCAGAACATTTTTACTAATCTTTTTTTCTGATTTTTTTTTCTTAAACAGTAGAAAACAACAATGCAGTACAATTATTAAAAAAAACAAACAAACAGGAAAAATAAAGTATACACAAATACAAATCTCTTAAGAAAATTAGCCGTGGTTTTACTATAGTAAAAGTGTAGTATACTTTGTAATACTTTAGTAGTGATACTACTGCATGTGCTTCACTATATTTTTGCCATTTTTATTAGAATATTTTAATTTGTCCATTTATCTTTAGAATTTGAAAGAGAAGACATTGTTTGATAAGTGAGATCTCTGATTGAAGTCCTTGAAAAATCAAACAAGAACTGCTTGAAAAGTCCTTAAAAGTCCTGGAATTTCATTTTACAGTGTCTGTACGAACCTGATATTAGCATTGAGGTCTCTTGAGGTCAATAGTGTAGTCATAGAAATTGACTAATTAGCTTTTAAATACCATGTTTCATACAAGGTGTGTACATATTTTGTCTGATTAGATATACACTAGCATTCCTTACAGGAAACCTGTCCAAAATATCAATATCATATCTTACTTTATATTTTGAGCGCTGCAGTGATGGGTTTCCACTTATTTGCACGATTTGGTCAGTTAGCCGGATGTGCGGCCATGTTGGAGATACTCAGATGTAAACAACAGCATGGATTGAATGGTTAATTTACTACTGAACATGTTCTGCTAATTTATGCTTTCTAAACCACGGAAAAAAAATGTGTGGATGCTGCTAAATCTACCTGACTGGAAATGATAAGAACAAATACGAATATTGTCAAGATTCTTGCCCTGGAAATCCTGGATCAGTTTGGCCAACTACAGACACCTTTTGTTCCTCAGACAATTTTTTGCACTCTAAATTTTTTGTACTCTAAATGTTGTTCCCAGTCCGACCGATTACTAATATGACAAAATATGATAATAATTGACAATTTTCAGCAGCAATAATCAGCAAAATATACAAGTTTTGTTCTGTTCAGTGGCACTGTTTATGTTCAACAGCCGCCAATATGGCTGATTGATGACATGTCGTGAAAACGCTCTATATCTACTGCAGTCCTAAAAGCTGCTAATTAGCTTTTAAATAGCATGTTTGGCACATATTGATTATAGATGTACACTAACATTCTTTACAGAAAACCAGACCAAAATATTAATATCATCATCTTTTACCTCATTTTTCGAGCACTGCAGTGATGACGTATTTCGTAGGCTAATCAGGAAGTTAGCATAACCCCGGTTCCCTCAAGGAAAAAAGCCTTTGGATTATTGCAGAAAGTAAACTCTGTGACCAAAAAAAGTTTATGAGTCTTACGCATTTTTATTCATCATAAGTTTCACAAATGAAAACTTTTATGAATATGAAGCCTAAAAATACAATCGCCAACAATAGAAAGCTGAAGTTGGGCTATAAACTAACATGTCAACTAAATTTATTTAAAATTTAAACAAGTTTTAGTTAAAATAGTTTACAAGAGCACAATTATTGACTCAATTTAAGCTGTAAAAGCGGACTAATGAGTAGATGTGTTTACTTCAGGACGGTGGAACCGTAAGTTCAGTGCCACCAGCATGGAAATGATGCCATCGGTATTTGTCCTGAAAGAATTTAAATGCGTTTTTGTGCTAAAAGCTAGTTTTGTTTACATATTAGCATTTAGATGCTCAGCTCAAAGCTAGCAGACATGGGCTAAAAGCCCGAAAAAAGTCCATTTTGCTTTCATAGGCTGTTTAATTGTCATTTTATGTTTTGTTTCCTCGCATTCTCTCAATCTTGCGTTTATCACTTGTTCTTTCTTTCCCGTCCTTGTTTGGATTCTCCGCGTCTCTCTCTCGCTCGCTCTTCTCAGTGCGTTAATTTGCCTGAGAATGCATTAGCTGTAATGAGAGCTGAAGGCCGAGGGAATCCTCCAGGGTTCCATTAATCATGGCCCCTCAGACAGCCAACCTTGATTACAAGTGGCAAGAAATTCATTAGAGCCGCGCCTCTGACAACTTTTATCTCCGCCACTAGCTCTGACTCATTAGGCAGCCAAATTAAGGCTATGATGGCACTGATGAAATTCATCGCTTGTTTATCCTGTGTGATTTGATGCATCTGCCCATACATCAGCGGCGTGGGCGTCCACCAGACACTCCCCAGGATTCAGGCCTCACGCTTCCCGTCCCTCCTCTTCGAAGACTCGGCCGCCGCTGCAGCCGCCCGCGGTCCCTCCGCTTGCGCCGAGGAACGCGAATAGCCGGTACCTTAAGCTTCCTAACGATCCGTTAATGAAACAAATGCTCGGATATCAATTAAACAATTAATCTGATTGTCATAATGAGAGTGTTCCGCTCTTGACAAGCTGTGCTGGTATTCCCATCACCGCATCCTCGGAACAGCACCTTGTGGAATATCTCTGTAGGCTATTTGGTTTGCGATTCATATTTTTTTTAGTGGCGGTGCTATAATAATTAAAGCTAGTATAATTGGCATAATGAGAATGCTAATTAGCAGAGTCTCTAAATGAGGGGATATGTAAATGCAACAGCTCATAGGCATTTACCACTAGCAGTTACTGGAGGCTGAAGCAATTAACTTACACACTCGTGTCAGAGCGACATGCTGACAATACAAGTCAAGAAAGTTCAGAGATTCCTCATTAGTTTATGAGATTGTTTTCTGCGCGCATAATTTATGGGATTGTTTTGGGGAATTGTGTTTTGCGCTTTAAGTGAGCTCGTTTTGTCAAATAAAAACAATTACGTCTAAATGTAAAGACTTGAGCTCTGCAACAGGTTGAGCTGGTGTCTTTCAGAAGGTCATTGTGCAGTTTTCTCAAGGGTGTGGATTCGCATCCAAGTGTCGCTTTCGTGCTCCCTATTAGCACTTAAGAGAGAAAACAGTTGCTGGTGTGTCATACATCATGGTACGTTACACTTGGCATCCTGTTGCTGTTTCTAGGCATGAAAGCAGCTTCCAGTTACGTCCACACTGGTCGTGCCTAATTCCAGTAGTGCGCCAGAAACATGGTTGTCAGTCCTGTTTCTTTCTACTTGGATTGCTGGATGATAATGTCTCAGGTTTCTAATAATAGGCTTCTTTGGTCAAATGAAGTCAGAAGTCAGGTTACCAGTGTGTCAATCATCAGCCAGTTTGCAGGTGTGACTCCTGTATTGCGTTCACACACATAACAGTGATTTAGATTTACTGTTATCATTCCTAAAACTTTCAGGTGTACATATGGCCTAAGTCTAGATTTCTGCTTAGAAAACCAACCTAAACTGGACGTTTTAATGGCGTTTTCTGCTGAGAGACCAGCTTAAACTAAAGTTAAAACCCGCTTACCCTTTTAAAACCTTAATGGTGCAATTTATAATGTTCGTTACATTGTTCACTTTAATATCAAAGACATTATGTTCCAGCAGCACTGTATAATTTTATTCTCCATTTGGATATTTACATTAGTAAAAGACGTTATTTATCACTTTATAATTACTATATTTCTAGCCCAGGTTTCTGGTTATTTCATGCATCATACAACATATGTGACCCTGGACTTCAAAATCAATCATAACGGTCAATTTTTTAAAATTTAGATTTATATAAGCTGAATAAATAAGCTTTCAATTGATGTATGGTTTGTTAGGATAGGATAATATTTGGCCAAGATACAACTATTTGAAAATCTGGAATCTGAGGGTGCAAAAAAATCAAAATATTGAGAAAATCGCCTTTAAAGTTGTCCAAATGAAGTTCGTAGCAATGCATATTACTAATTAAACATTAAGTTTCTATATATTTATGGTATATTTATGGCATAAAGGAAAATCAATCATTTTGACCCATACAATGTACAGTTGGCTATTGCTACAAATGTACCCGTGCTACTTAAGACTGGTTTTGTGGTCCAGGATCACATATATCTGGTTATTTCATGACACAAAATGGAACAAAGTAACATCTTAATAAATCAAAATAAAATTTGTTAAACATTTCATGTTAATTAATTATTTCCTTAAACTTATATCAATTTAAAAATTAAAAATTAAAAATTGTTTAACATTTAGATATGATTATTAACATGGCGTATATTGTGGCCAAGACCTTATTGAATTTTCTCACTCATTCTATTAAGTTTTCATATTATACTCCTGCACATATATTTTACGTTACATTTCTGTAGCTCGAACCGCATGGTGCTAGCAACGCCAAGGTCATGGGTTCGATTCCCAGGGAACATGCACTGATAAAATGTTTATCTTGAATGCAGTGTAAGTCGCTTTGGATAAACACATCTGCCTTCAGATGCCTTCATGCAAAGCAATTTTTCAGCATCATTGTATATGTAGTCTGTGAACAGTCTGTAGTGACTGAATGAGACTCAACCCTGGAACGGAGAGAGAGAGAAACAGAGAGAGAGAGACCCAGCGTGGTCTTTTGCTCTCTCCTGTAATGATTGATGTTGAAGTTCATTACAGTGTGTTGGATATGACCAGTGTAATAGAGCTCCATCACTCTCATCTGAGACAGCACGGCCTCCCAAAGAGAGACAAATGAGTCCCGTGCTCATTAACAAAAAAACCTCTCTCTCTCTCACATACACACACGCACACATACAGTCCCTCTCTTTAGATGATCTGCACTGGTCATCATAGAGTCAAATGATTGTTGTCTGCTGCTTTAAGTCAATTTCAGTCTTTCTCAATTACATGTGGTTGTAAAAGTATGCTTTCATATCTGTTGTCTTTTGCAAATTCCCCTCTGATTATACAAGCAGGCCATGTTGAGAGTTTTAAGCCACAGTTATGGAACGAATAAGCTAAGTACAGTCATGCACATTACATGCATTCAATACATTTTGAAAAATATATTGTAGCATGAAGGTTGTCATGCAGTTAGTTTTCATCAGGAGCCTGTGAATCTTTCTTATGTATAACAACGTTTTTCACTCAATCAAATGCATTTTGTGTCAAAGCTAAACGGTTAGTAAATGTTTCATGTCAAAGTCATAAAAATTGAATATCAGCATTTTTTATGTTAAATGAAAAATTAGACCGCAGACGTCGCATGTTTGGTCCTTTCTTCTGAAGAAGACCAATTGAAACGATTCAGACCAATAATGCTGCTTTAAAGAGAAGAGATGCGGAAGGCTCAAGCTTCACACTGCTTTCTGAAAAATAAAATAAAGGAAATCTATGTGCATTTTTAACAGAAGGATAATCATTTTACCCCTTGACGCTGATGACAGATGTGCTCTATTACCTGCTCAAAATGCATCAAATAAAGTAAACCTGCTGGATGTAAAGAACAGCTAAGACACCCTTTCCACAACCATTTCGACCAGAAGAAAAGAAAACAGAGATATAAGTCAGTGACCTGTGCATTAAAACAATAAATGCCCTGGGAATAGATATTGCAAGATTAACATTGCCTGATATTATTTTTAATATCTTGATTTTAAAAGATTCAACAGTGGAAAGTAGATATATTTTAGCATCTGATATTCTTTTTTGCTGCATGATGCAGTTGTGTGCATTTTATATTTTGTATGCTTATTACGATGTCCTTGAAAACTATAGTAATTAAATATTATTTACTTTGTATTATTAATTGGAATTTATAGGGTGAATAAATGAATATAGTTGCCAATAAACAATTGCTAGTAGTCACCACATGCTTCAGGATAATGTTTGGTATAAAATCTCTATCAATGAGTCAATGACTTGATCAATAGTTAATTAGTTCGTTTGCAAAGATGACACTGAAACAGCATTTAGAAAGAACCAACATGCATGCAACAGTGAACAGTTTTATGCAACCATATTGCACATTTATTGTGACGTCGATGGGAATATATCACTCTGTCATTGTGTTCTTGAGCTTATTTATTTCCATCACCGTTTTTTTTTTTCACAAAGAACTGGGGGAGATTCCGCCTCTAAGGGACAGAAATGCTTTAAGAGCACATGCAAAAATGATCGAAACAACGAGAACGGCCCGTTAAAATCATACGGGGAAATTAGACAACAAATGGCAACATGCAAAAACTCACTAGACAGCAACTTATAAATACTTATTTTTTAAAAATGTCTCTTTACAGTTTCGTATAGTGCACATTTGTGTCGCACGGACACATTTAATATTTACAAATGTACAAAATAATAAATTAAAAATAAAGACATTTTAGGGGAGAGAGGGGAAGGAACAAACCTGAAAGTAATGTCGATAGTGAACAGATATAAAAGTCGGTAACACCTTATATAAAATGCTTAACAGGTCATGTGGTAATATACGTTCAAATATTATAAACTTTGATTCATATAGGCTATTCAGAATTGAATGTATATATAAACCGATGATCCGTTAAGCATTGTATAGGCCTCGTGTTTTAAATCGATGAAGTGTTACCTAAAAGTCTCTGAATATCCTTCTAGATACTGGAATGGTCTCCTTTTTAGGTGTGCTTCATGCATCTGTAGTGTGTGACCCCTGACCTGTGGGAATGTGGGTCATGTAAATGTTCTTTTGAGAAGTTCAGGGTCATTTTCATTGAGAAGTTCATGGCCTGCTGCCCGGTTCGATCTGTTGATGTTGACTCCGAACCGCGAACCTGTTGACGTGCACGGGAATGGGCACGACGATTTTGGGGTTCCGGACGGGCTCTCCGGATCTGTTGTTGACGTTGCCGGCTTTGATCCGTTTCCATTTGGCCCTGCGGTTCTGGAACCAGATTTTGACTTGGACCTCGCTGAGTTTGAGTGCGTGTGCGATCTGAGAGCGCTCGGTGAGGGATAGATACTTCTTACAGTGAAACTCCTTTTCGAGTTCCAGCAGCTGTTCGCTAGTGAAAGCAGTCCGCCTCCTCCGGCTCTTTCCCGCCGAGCCGCCCGGCGGTAACGCGTCCTGTGAGCCGCCTTTGAGTTTGCTTTTCTGGGACGCTGAAGCGCAGGTGTTCCCGTCGGAGAAGCTTTCGTTCTCGCTGTCGGCTGAACTGTCCTCCCTGTCACTGCACGCTGCCTCCGCTGATTTCAGGTCCAGTTTCTCATCATCTGAACTGTAGAGTTTGGTTTCGCCTGAGGAGAATGAAAATTAAGAGATTAGTCATTACAAATATTCCATACAGATTTGGCCAGTTCAAGGGGCAAATGTAGTATTAATGCGAAACATTTCGACCCTCTAAAACTTGAGTTTAATTTACTGCATTACAGTTGTTGACGAACTGCAGTGAAAAGTCCTTTTTGACATCCTCGAATTTAATACTAACTAAAAATCGAGTTGAAATCAAGAAGAAATTAATTGTCAAATTCTCTAACAAGACAAAAAATGTGCGCTAAAACAATTGTTCATATTTTGCTTTCTGCTTAATTTTACAGGCATTATTTCATAAATATTCTAAAACATCATAAAAGAGTATAACTGAAGTTTTTTTTCTACAAGTGAAGGCCTGTCTGCACATGAAATTATCTAAAACTGACTTTGGTTTTTAAGGGTAGCAAATTTAAAATGTCAACCTGCAAGTTCATTGAACTTTTTTCGATGACGAATGTTTTAAAATGGTGTTTAAACTCAAAAGCTTAAGTAGAAATGACAGTATTGTAGCAGGGTGGATGAGGGAAATGTATGTTTTATAACAGTAATGAAATTTAAAAAAAAAAACCTGCAGAATCTATAGAATAATGTATTTTGCTTTATGATTCAGTCTGCTCAATTTTCAAATTGAAAATATCTAATTCTGCATCAGTTGTTTAGAAATATTATTCTAAAACCCAAAGCATATAATTGTTTCGAAACTCTCCAATGGCAGGAGTGAAGGCCTGTGCCACCTGAATACAAATCAAATGACAATGGAAGTTTTCAAGCTCAGATGTGTTCATTTGTCTTTCGATAATTTTATGAAGTCTCAAGAACAATAGCAGATGATAAATGTAGATTGCACTCTGTTATTCCAGCACACAAAAATTACGAGTTTGAACAACGGTGAATTTTTATTCGAAGTTTCATTTAACAATTCTTAACTTTCAAGTGTCATAATGACATTTCGGACTAAATGTACAAGAATCTTAAAGCATATGCATGAAGTTTTTATGGAGTTCTACAATAAAAAATAAATGTAATTGAAAGAATTCTGCAGCACTCTATGTTCACCAAAAGCGCATCATTCTCATCAAGAACGTTTTTATATAGGGTTTTTTGGATGTATAAAAATGTAAATTATTTAGCATATTGGTTTATAGGTTTATATCTAACTCATCAGTAGCGGTTTCCTCAAGAACTAGAGAATAAAAGTTTGTTTTGGAACTTTCGGCATCACCTTGTAACACCCTTCGGGTTCGAATCAGAGCTTTCATTTTAAATAAAGGCCGTTCGAACTTTTTACGCTCGTAATGAAACCACCTGTCAGTAAGAGTTTGTGTCTGATGCTCACCTGCAACCGCCTGGAAAGTTTCAGTGAAATTCAGGAGATCAGAGCCCTTGAGCTCGTCATGCGGGCTCTCCTGCCGGTTCATCCCCGTCCCGTCCGCGCCTAACCGGGGTCCCGGCATCTCCTGCGGGGGATAGAAACTATCTGGAGGGTCCGAGAAACTGGGCAGGGTGGTGGTGAGCGCCACCATTGAGGGCATCCCCTGCCCCAACCCCGCGCAAAAAGTGTTGGTCAGGCGCCCCGCGAACGATGCCAACGGTGCCAAGGGAGGGATACCCGACGGTAATGACGAATGAGAGAGGGCTTGTGGAATCATAAGCGGTCGGTACGGCATAAACATCGGGTAGCCCGTGTAGAGCAGGTGGCCCGGCCGGGGCTGTGGAGTGCCAATCAAAGAATCAATGGAAAACGCCGTGCCCGGACCGCTCGGTCTCTGCATGGTGAACTGAGCGCGGTCTGGTCGTATAAATCCCGTGCAGTGGCCTTCTGAGACAAATCACCCCAAATGTGGTCCACGGTTATCCTGATGGTGCTGTAGGGTCCTCGCCGTCCAACTGACTGTGAGACCTGATGCGTTTTTTGTCTGGAGCTCTCAGTGCCTCAGCCTCTATTTGTCACATACTGAGACATAAACACACACACGCACACCCCTCTTCTCTCACTCTCTCTCTCGCGCGCTCTCTCTCTCTCTCTTTCTCTCGGTTATCATCAATACAAGAGGATAGAAGGGGGAGTTGCCCTGGAGACTCATCCATCTTCCTCAAATTACGCTTCATTTCCTTATTCAGTCCCTGACTTTTTAGGCCGCCTAGAGAGAGGGGGGGTAGTTTCCCAGTGGGTCAAGTCCCCTCCTCTGGAAAGCGAATGTGAGGGGACTGCGCTGACCACACCAACCCAATCAACTATTATTAATTTTGATTGATGATAAGTAATTACTTTGTATTCAAGGGAAGATATATAACAACGGTTCTTTTGTTGATTCTTTCAGAGGCCGATGGCATCGGAGTCGTGAGGGCGGAGAGGCAGATGTTTCGGCCCTCTTGTGAGAGAGAGTCTTTTCTATTCTGTTGGGAGAAAGAGTGAATCTGGCCGGCAATTATCCCCAAGAGAGAGATTTTACTGATGAAATGACGTTTGAATGTGGAGATCTGTGTGAACTCGTACTGATAAAATCGGGGGGGATTACGAAATATGACTATAAATAAATATATCCGTTTATAGATGGGTTTTCTACATGATAAAAATAAGAAACGCCTTAATTTAGTTGAAGAAAACATATGAAGTTCTTAGAACTAGACGTAGCTATATTTTCCATATTTTTTTCTTAAAAAAGTGTTTATACAACTTTGTCAAAATGCCATTTTTACACATATCATGAATTTTTAGTCACGAATAGGGTGCGAATTATGGGAGGGCCTGACCCTCCTAATTACACTTTGAACCTCCCTAAAGTCAGTCAAAACAAACGGCGGGGGGGGAGGTTGAAATGTGAAATGTAAAATACCCCATATACATTTGTGTGGAAATGTGGAATGTATACATTTCAAAAGCGTTTTCAAATAACGTTTCACTCATCACAAAAGTTAGGGAAGTACGCTAAATGTATAGGCCTACGTTCGCGAAAATAGAAAAAAATCGCTATAGCGTTCGCCTGAGGGGGTAACCATAGCAACAGCAGGCGGCACGAACGTTTTCCGTTACAACCCGGCGGGAACTTCGACAAAACAAGTAGGGCAACTGTCATTATTTATCACTTTATTCAACATTTCAGCGATATGTTGAAAGTATATGACAAAAAAAAGTTTTGTTTAGATGGTTTACCTCAGGTTTGATGTTAGGGCGGCGAAAAAGCCAGTTATTTGAGCGGAAACTTACTGACAGAAATTATCTTAAAATGCGGCTTCCTGAAACTCTAAATAATTCGCCAGTCACTGGACTGGTCATGAATAACAAATATTTTCTTAATTTGACCTCAACAAACCAAGCCTTTTTGTTTAAAAAAATGTAGTATTTTTTAAAACTTAAACTTAATGACCTTGACACGCACTCAGGGTCTGTTTTTTCAGTCTCTGGACATTTTCACCTAGACAAACAAAATCAAAATGACTTTATATCATAAATTAAAACCACTAAAGACGTGCATTCAAGTCGTATGAAATCCATTTTATGTATTTTCAAAGATCGAGACAAAAAAGAGCGACGTGTTCGCAGATATTCAAGATCCTGAGTGGAAAATCATACGGATAATTTGACAAGACGTTAAGTACACAGAAAATTAAGAAGGACAAGACTTTAGAAGAAAAAGTAATCATACTTTCCTTTAATAGTTGAGAATATAATTTCGATTTTAGAAGAAAAATAATAAAAGAAAAACAAAGAAAAGGGGTCTAAAATTGTACCCTCAGAGCGGTTTCTCTTTCCCCGCTAAGCATTAATTTAATCGGAGATCATTTTACCGTTTAAATGCCAATTCACTTCTGATGATGATTAGGCGCTATTGAGTCCTGCGGGGCGCGGGCTCTCCAACTGGCCGTCTGATTGCGCGAGGACATAAACACATCACCTCCGACTCTGATTAGCGATGGAGGACCCACAGATGCTAATTATTCTTATAATTGCAAATGACTCCATTCAGGAGCAGTGCTCTTTGATCTATTGAAACCAGACAGCGTTCTCTCTCCCTCTCTCTCTCTCACGCTACTGAATGGGATACAATCAGAGCCCCCCTCCTCTTGGTCATCGTATATGAGACTTTTATCAAAGATCTGCTCGTAGACAATTGCTTTGCACCTTTGTTCTTCGCTACATGTACTACACACGAAGACAAAAATCACAAACCAAGGGTGCATCTTTGACGCGCAATTAATAACTTGATAGTGCAGCATAATAGAGGAGAACATTTTTAGTGCTAAATTGTACTATGATTTTTACTACAGTGGTCTGTGAGGATGAATACAGAAAACTATTTTTATTTAAAAAAAAAAAACGCAGTAAAATATTGAAAGTGTTCCACTTTACCAGCATCCACCCTATAATACTAATACTAATAATAAGCTTCATTATTAATGTATATGTTAATACAATTAAACCTAAATTATTATTATTATTCATAATTTGTTCTGGTAAATCCTTCCACTCAAATGCCCATTGCATTGTTGTTCTGGTGTTTTGTAATCGGTCGGGGTGACAGGATCATTAAACACGTGAGACCCTCACATTGTCCCCCATCATTTTGCGCTCCGCCTTTACTTGTGGCTGTCATTCAAGTGCATGCTTCTTCATAACATAATTATGATCACATAATATGTGACCCTGGACCACAAAACCAGTCATAAGTAGCACATATTTGTAGCAATAGCCAACATTGTATGGGTCAAAATGATATTTTTCTTTTACACCAAAAATCATTAAGATATTAAGTTAAGATTGTGTTCCATGAAGATATTTTGTAAATTTACTACCGTAAATATGTCAAAACTGACTTTTTGATTAGTAATATGCATTGCTAAGAACTTCGTTTGGACAACTTTAAGGTGATTTTCTTAATAATATATATATATTTTTTTTTTTTGCATCCTCAGATTTCAGATTTTCTCTGTCAAATATTGTCCATATATTAATGGAAATCTTATTTATTCAGCTTGATTATATCAGATGATGTATAAATCTCAATTTCAAAAAACTGACCCTTATGGCTGCTTTTGTGGTTTAGGGTCACATATGTCCACATAACTCATCTCACAGTCGCTATGATCCTGTCTCTCGTCTCTCAGACTTAGTAATGACCTGCACAAAAATTGACGTGATGCTTACTTGTGGAACTCAGCAGTTTGAAAATAATGTAATTAGTACTTTTCATAAAAATCCACATAATCATGTTCATGATCTGAATTATCTTGCACTTCTAAATCATCATTTATTGTCTCCGACAAACCGTTTGTTGTAATAGACACCATCTTGTCCAATCTTGACCTTTAAAATATTGAATATGAATGTCAAATCACTGAATTGTAATGTTTCTGATTTTCTATTGTCCTTAGTTTATATAAAATATGACGTAAGAACATAATTGGAAATGTAGGCAAGCAATCAATCAAAGCATGCACTTAAAAATGGACAATTTGATAAAATACAGTAGAATAACAGAACATTGCCTTCCTGAAAAAAATGCAATTTTTGCTTAATTTAGATTAGTGTTTGCTGAAAAATACTTAAATGCATTTGTAGCTGGTCCACTAATCAATATGTTTTGGATGTAGTGCATGTATTGATTCTTAAGTGAATTAGGGAAATCAGCTATACTTAATTAGTTGCATCAGTACAGTTACATTTGGAAAAATTATTTTACAAGAAAATGAAAACATTAAAGCATTCAGAAAGTTACTTTTAATATTTTCCATTCAAAACCTGTCATTTTGCATGGAATCCTATCAGTGATTTGAGAACTTTTAATGGGAATTCAGATTCCACTTGAGCTCCATGGCGCCCCACTGTGGTAGTTAATGTAATAGTGAACGTGTGTTATGAACTTCAGAGACCTTCTGCATCCTCCTCATATTTTATTCTTCATAAACAATGTTTTTTCCTAATGCAAAATAGATATCAGTAATAATAAAACACATTTAAACACATTAAAAATCTCATAGATTGGCATTAAGCATTAACTCCATTTAATAATTCCTTATAAAACTGCCACCTGATTGTATGATCTTTAGTAATGACAGGACAATTTTCCAACACAATCATTCAGAATCACACAGAATAAAACAAAACTCAATGACTTCATGGTACAAAACTCAATCACTGCATGCTTATACTGTATGTCGTACAGTGTCAGGTTTGTGGTCTCTCTCAGTGCATATAGTCTCTGAATGCCAGCATTAGGTAATTTTTAAGAAAGGTTGGTAGACCCAGTTTAGGGACCACCCTGTCTAAGCGACCTTCCAGAAACGTTCGGAGTCTGTGACGGGCCAGATGCTGTAGAGATCGAGGAGTTTGCATCAGTGCAAATAAGGATTCGTAGAATTCCCGATGTTTCTGTGTGAAAAAAGAGATAATTTATAATATCTGCTATTCTGAGAAGATTTTGAGTTCTTTAGGTGCTTCTTATTTTATTAAAACTGTCTTTTAGCGTTTACTTAAATATTTAATACATTTAATACATCTGACCTGAAACACCTCAGGAGGAACAGCTTCTACCCAGGATTCAGTGATTTTGAGTCGGTCATATGCGTTGAAGAGCACTTCTATTGTTCTCGGGGATGTGCAGCAATATTTCAACACCTGCGTTAGATAAATTAGAGAATAAAGCTATTACAAGAAAAAACAAACAGGGAAATTAAACTATCAAATAAGAAGTCTTTTGATCTCATTTATAGCAGTTTTATATTAAACCAAAATGTAAATAAAAAATATATATTTTAAATATATTTGATAAAATATGTTTTTAATACATAATATATATATTAATTTTTTTTAGCATCATTACTCCAGTCTTTAGCAGCCCAAGGCTGCATTTACTTAATCAAAAATATTATTGCAATTTAAAATAACTGTTTTCTATTTGAATATATTTTAAAATGTAAAGCTGAATTTTCTGCATCTTTACCTCCTTCAGATCCTTCAGAAATCTATAATATGCTGATTTGCTGCTCAAGAAAAAATGTAATTATTATCAATGTTGGAAACAGTTTTCACTAAAACTGATACTTTTTTAAGGATTTGTATAATAGAAAGTTCAAATAAGCATTTATGTTTAACAGCAACATGTTAATAAATGTTTAATATCTTTTGTATCATTATAAATATATCTATTGTCACTTTTAATCAATTTAATGCATCCTAAATAAAAATATCAGATTAAGATAGTTAGATTATGTATCAGATCTAGCTTTGCTATTAATAACTTAAATGATAAAGGAACGCTATCCTGTGTCTTTGGCAATAACAAACAGCGGAGGGAAGGCGGTCATAGCTGAGCAGCTTTTTGTCAGTTTCCACCTGGTGCAACAGCCCCACCTGTGTTGTGGAGGTCAAAGGTGGAAAGTTGTATTTTTGGGGGAACATTGCATGGAATAATTAACTACTTGGGCTGATGAACAGATTGGGCCCCCCTCTGGGGGATTGTGGGGAATTTCTGCAATTACTGCTAATTAATCTCCTATTAACATTTGCCTCGTTAAGACTCAGGCAATTTATTTGGCACAAGTGGGACTCGTTGGATGCGTGATATCAAGTGTTTTTAACTGTGCGCTTTTGAAAGACAGAGCTAAATCCATCTGAAAGTGATTATTTCTGTATTTGTGACAACTAAAGAATCATATGCTGCTTGCGGTGAACTTTAATCATGGTTTTGAGTTAATTTATTTTTATATATTAGTTCAACAGGATAAATATCTGTGCTAAAGAAAACTGTAATTTACAGATCGCAGATGGATGCCTTCTTGAGATGCGGCTTCGTTCCTTATAAATGGCACAAAGGTTAGTTTCCAGTTTAAATTTGTTCTTAAAAGGATATTTCACTCACAAATAAATTCTGTCATTAATTACTCACCCTCATGCTGTTCCATGCAAATGTTCAAAAATATCTTAATTTGTGTTCTGAAGATTTTCTTTTATAGTTTTGGAATGACATGTAGGTGAGTAATTAATGACAGAATTTTCATTTTTGGGTGAACTATACCTTTAAATTCTCTCTACATTGACATCTACATCCAGTTCACCAGTAATCACTGGACTCTTTCTCTAGGTCTAATGCTGCATTTAATTCAACCCGGAAAATGGGAATTTATTTCCAACTTGGAAAAGAACTTCAAACTTCCACAACCGGAGTATGATGTCACACAAACATGGCAGCACCCATTGAGATGTAGACAGGTAATAATAAAGATTTACTTAAAAGCACTTAAAATACTTAAATTATTAAAATGTCTTACTGTATATGATAGTACTTATTTATTTCTTTTTAAAAGTTATTTATTTTTTATTTAGACAATTTTATTATTTTTAGACTAAATTATTTTAGACAAAAAAAATAATTTTACAAAAAAATTGTAAACATTTGCTAGCAATGCATAGCATCATCACAGGCACTTATTTGTTGAATAAATACAAAATTTAGAGTTGCCATTATGTTTCCATATGTTTAATTTTAGAGTGTCAGGAACCTTTATTGACAGAAGTTAAAAAAAGCATACACTACCCTCCAAAGTCTGGGGTTGGTAAGATTTTTGTCTCCTACCAAGTCTGCATTTGTTTGATTAAAAAAAGACAAAAATCACAGTAAAATTGTGAAATATTATTACAATTTAAAACAACTATTTTCTTTCAACTATTATTCCTTTGATGCAATGCTGAATTTTCAGCATCACATGATCCTTTAGAAATCATTCTAATATACTGATTTACTGTTCGAGGAATATTATTATTATCAGTGTTGAAAACAGTTGTGCTGCTTAATATATTTTATGGAAACCTTCATGCATTTTTTAAGGATTCTTCATTCAAAATAAGAAAGTTTATTGTCAATTAATGCATCCTTGCTGAATAAAATAAATAAATAAATAAATAAATTACTGAACCCAAAATTTTGAATGGCAGTGTATCTCCAGTCAAAAAATCAAATATTTTAAATGGAATTTAATCATAATATGGAACCAATCCTAAACAGTCCTGATAAGATAATAAAACAAATAGTTAAAATAAAAATTAAACAAACAAAAAAAAAAAACATTAAGAATAAAATATCGAAAACTATGGTTCATTAGCCACTATAAGGAAATAACAAGAAGAATAACAATGTGCAGTAAACGGTTAAACTGTTTGCACTACAAACCAGTGTGTTCATAATCAAGATAATACAATAAAATAATATGGTAAGACACACCAATTTGCGACATCAAGCAGTAAAACCAGTTGTTTGTACAGCTTAAAATAGTTGGACGCGGATGAGACTGGAAGCCACACCCATAAAATTCACAAATGGCCACACCCAATCTTATGGTAAAAATGAAATAAATAAAAAATTGTATATCCAGCAAGAATGTGACTGTTAGATAAGGATTTTATTCCTAGTTAGACTGATTCCAAATTATTATGGAACATTAGCATTCCTTGACTAGGGATATATTAATATAATCCGAATTTGAATGGAAAGCAGCTAGTAACAGACACTCTCATCCAATCCTGACCTTGGGCAGAGCTCCTGGCCACACCCTGATGGATCCATAATTGAGAAGTGCCTGTACGATCCTCTCGGGTTCATGGTCCGTCTTGTAGGCCACCACCTTCAGGATGTTATGCAGCGGTGCGTCGCCACCATAATCCATTTCGTTGACCAAAGCTTTGTGCTTAAGCAGTAGAACCACCACATCAGGGTTGGCGTTCTTACACACCATGTGCAGTGGAGTCTGCCTGTCCGCGTCACTGATATGAATGTCCGCCCCAGCAGCCACCAGCATGTGGCAAACACGGCTGTACCGCTCCAGAGACGCACAGTCCTGCGGCTGGGAGCAGGCGGCGTTCAGCGGTGTGTTGCCTTCGTCGTTTTGTAGGTTAAGCGCAGCTCCGTGTCGTAAGTAGAGCTCAACGTGATCAGGAAGGCCATGGCGGGCCGCCACATGAAGGGGTGTGTCATTGTCATCCAAGCTTTGACTGCTGATCGAAGCACCAAATGCAAGCAGTTGCTTGGCACACCTGAAAAAACATGCAAGAAAGGTCAAAAGTCTGGCTATGTTACGCTCTGTGTAAGTGATATAAGTTTTGTAGAATATTAGTCATCAAAGTTTTTTTTTGAAAGACGTCTTTTATGCTCACAAAGGCTGCATTTATTTGATCAAAAATGCAGCAAAAACAGTAATATTTTGAAATATTATTATAATTTAAAATAGATGAGTAAAGTTTGAGAACAAACTTTGAGTTGGCTTGAGAAAGCGTAGCCTGAAAGTTTGAAGCAGTTGCAAAAGTATGAAATTTGATGTTGCTAGCATGATTTGGCACATGGCTGACATGATTTAACATGTTGTTAGCATGTTTTAGCATAATTAGCTTGTTGCTTGTATTTTTATAGGCTGATTACAATGTTGTTAGCATGATTAGCATGTTGTTAGCATGATTATCAAGTTACTAGCATGTTGCTAGCATGTTTGTATTATGATTAGCATGTTTCTAGCATGATTAACATGTTACTAACTTGTTGTTAGCATGTTGTTAGCATAATTAGCCTGTTGCTATCATGTTTCTAACATGATTAACGTTTCTAACATGTTGCTAGAATGATTAGCCAGTTACTAGCATGTTGTTAGCATGATTAGCCAGTTACTTGCATTACTGGCATGTTGTTAGCATGATTAGCAAGTTACTAGCATGATTACCATATTACTAGCATATTGTTAGTATGATTAGCAAGTTACTAGCTTGTTGTTAGCATGTTGTTGGCATGATTAGCCTGTTGCTAGCATGTTTCTAGCATGATTAACGTTAACAAGTTACCAACATGCTGTTAGCATGTTTTAGCTTCATTAGAATGTTAATAGCATGTTAATAACATGATTAACAAGTTACTAGCATGTTGCTAGCATAATTAGCATGTTTAAACCAGCTAAAACCAGCCTAGGCTCGTGGTCTAGTCTTAGCAGTTTAACCTTTACTGGGTCTCGTTGTAAAAAAGTTTTCACTCCCTGGATACATTAAATCAAAAGTGACAGTATAGACATTTATAATGTCATAAATAAATAAATAAATAAACACTGCTATTTCTATTTGAAATACATGAAATAAACTGTCCATTTATAAAACAATCCTAAAAACAAATATCATATTTTTTCACAAAAATATTAAGCAGCACAACCAGTTTTTATTTGTTGTATATTAGAATGATTTCTGAAAGATCATGTGACACTGAAGACTGGAGTAATGATGTTGAAAATTCATCTTTGCATCACAGGAATAAATTAGATTTAAAAATATATTAAAATAGAAACCACCTTTTTAAAATCATATTTCACAGTATTTCAGTTTTTACTGCATTCTTGATCAAATAAATGCTGCCTTCGTGAGCACAAGAGTCTTTTTTTCTCCTAATTATTTCAAACTTTTGACCAGTGGTGTACCTTCATTTCAAGTGTCAATCTGACAGTCATTTGAACTCGCAACATTCACCACAGGATTTCCTGTAATTACTGTACTGAACAAGCACTTACTCAAGTGAATCGTGTTCAGTGCACACGTGCAGGGGCATCTGCCCGTCTTCATTGGTTGCGTTGGGATTGGCTCCGTACTGCAGCAACAGCTTGACGCAGTCAGGCTGGCACTCCTCACAGGCCTCATGCAGGGCGGTGGTGCCCCCAGGTGCCAGGTCCACTCGAGCGCCCCGTAAGAGGAGATGCCGCAGACATTCGGTGAAACCCCGGCCAGCGGTGATGTGCAGTGGCGTGGTCAGCTCTTGTTCGTATGTCAGTGACCACAGTCCTAAAAAAAAAAGAGCAAGAATTATGAGATTATCTGGAGATTCAGATATTCAATACTATAGTTAGTTTGAAGCTTTATTAAGTTGGTTTGAGAAAGCCAACTTACTGAAATGCTATTTAAACTTATTCTTCTTTTTATGAGAAAACAAATTCTTACTGTATCTAGAGCTTTAACTCTATTTATCACTAGCCAAGCCTAGCAACTAGAGTCATGCTAGTAGCTTGCTAATCATGCTAGAAACATGCTAGCAGCATGCTAGTAACTTGTTAATCATGCTAGAAACATGCTAGCAACATGCTAATCATGCTAAAAACATGCTAACAACATACTAATCATGCTCGAAACATGCTGGTAACTTGCCAATCATGCTAGAAACATGCTATCAATATGTTAATTACGCTAAAACATGCTAACACCATGTCTGCAACATGCAAATCGTGTTAGAAACATGTTAACAACATGCTAGTAACTTGTTAATCATGCTAGCAACATGCTAATCATGCTACAAACATGCTAACAACATGCAACTTATGTTAGAATTATGATAGCAACATGCTAGTAACTTGTTAATCATGCTAGATAAACATGCTAACAACATGTTAGTAACTTGCTAACCATGCTATCAACATGTTAATCATGCTAAAACATGCTAACATGATGTTAACAACATGCTAATCATGTTGAAAATATGGTATCAACATGCTAGTAACTTGTTAATCATGCTAACAACATGCTAATCATGCTCAAAACATGCTAGCAACATGCTAATAACTTGCTAATCTTGTTAGAAACATGATACTGACATGCTAATC
>JAHKKF010491156.1:0-12393 GCA_019740295.1 Labeo calbasu | reverse complement strand
CCGTGAAAAACTCTATATCCATTTTAAAACACCTGAAAGGGCAGCACGGCACATTAAAACTTCTTGAGAATGTACCGGGTGCGGAGAGCAACGCATCAGCTTCTGATTTCTGGAATGCAGAGGACAATCAGAGAATCCACTCACCGCTCGAAATGCCGTGTATTTTGCAACCACGCATGCAGCAGCCTATTGCTTTTAGTAAAAATAACAGTGGTTTGTGAATGTTGATGCTTTAATAACAAATATTTTATCGGGAGCGTTTATGCTGGGATGTTAGGCAACACACAAACTTACTATTTCACGTAAATTTCGTTTGATGTACATAAAAGTAATGTAACTAGTAATGTAACTAATTACTTTTGAAATAAAGTAATCACAACAGTAATTTGATTACTTTTAAAAGGAGTAATCAGTAATTTAATTACTTTTTCAGAGTAACTTGCCCAACACTGTCTGCAAAATGCGATACATCCGCTCAGCCAACCACAGCGCACCATTTCATGCAAAGTCACAACTGAGCTACTGCACATCTCTATTCAAACACAGATGTGTTTCCTTTATGAATGAATGTGCGTTTTTAAACGTTTTAATCTAATGAGTCAATGAATCAATTACCCATTCATAAAGACAGTCACTTGCTTTATTCCTGAATGAATCAGCCATTCGAATCAAATGAATGATATGATTCAGTAATTAAAACCGCCACCTACTGGCAGTTTTAG
This sequence comes from Labeo calbasu, assembly GCA_019740295.1. Lineage (NCBI taxonomy): Eukaryota > Metazoa > Chordata > Actinopteri > Cypriniformes > Cyprinidae > Labeo > Labeo calbasu. Next base: position 11,671 of record JAHKKF010491156.1, on the reverse strand, counting down.
TTTAATTTTTAAAGTATCTTCTTTTCAGTAATTTAAATCATTTAATATTTCTATATTCAAAATGTTATACTTAAAACATTCATCTCAACATGCATTTATGAATTTGATTGCACGCATGCCACCCCTAAGCCTCATTAAACATGAAAATACACCTACAAGCCACTTTTGTGTTCTTCTGTGCCATCTCTGTAGTACAAATTAATTTTGTTAATACGGATTTCATTTGATTGGTAACTTATTCTTATTCTGTTGTTTTGATTAGAAATTTAAAAAAGCTTATAAAATATAATTACAAAAAAAAATGGACATAAAAGATGACATACTTTTAATAAAGTTAAAAAATGCCATTACAAAGGTAAAAACAAAATTCCCCTCTGTGCTTCTAATTTTTCAAGTTAGAAGCACAAGTGCTTCTAAAAAGAACCGTAAGCGTAGAGCCCTGAACGATTTTTTGCATTTTGGGAGGAAAAAATAATCAGTTTTTATAATAAACCTCTGAAAATTAAAATCTGGATTTAAATTTTTTATGTTATTATAACCTAAAGATGCTATGTGAAAGTTTGAAACAGAACATAGTGGTTTTCATCTAACCACTTTCTTGGTAAAGAAAACACTTTTTCACTCATATTAATCAAAATGGATTTATAGCGTTTTGGAACCAAACTCCTCATATATATATATATATATATATATATATATGTATATATGTATGTATATATATGCGCACACACACATGCACACCTGTATGTAAAACCAATAAATAGGACTATATGCCAATTTTTTTTTACTTAAATTAACAAAACGAAAGACTGCAACAAGTAGTAGCCTATACGCAGTTTCAGTTCATTTTTGTGATGCGATCCACAACTTCAGAAAGCAGCATCCTGCTTGTTTTCTTTATTTTACAAAAGCACAATGTTTTGTTTCTATTGTGAATGTACACAAATAAAAGAAATGTTTCAAATAGTTTCAAATGATATCTTACTCTGTCCATTTTTATAAGGAAAAAATTCAAGTGCTCGTGTAGACGTCTCACGCGTGCACACAGTTCTATGCACTGCAGGCTGTTGATTATCATAATAAAATACGGTCAACCAAACATATTGAAAAACACACTGCTTAATTTAAAGTGCCTGTAGTACAAGCTCTACCAATTAGCGTGACCACGTAATGCTGTGATATTGCAAGTGAACTACAAAAACCGGTTTAGCCTACATACAGTAGAGGTCAAGTTTATGTACACCTTAAAGAATCTGTAAAATGTTAATTTTACCAAAATAAGAGGGATTATAAAAATGCATGTTATTTTTTTTATTTAGTACTCACCTGAATAAGACATTTACATGTAGTCCACAAGAGAAAATAACAAAAATTACCTTGTTCAAAAGTTTACATACATTTAATTCTTAATACTGTGTTGTTACCTGCATGATCCATAGCTGTTTTTTTTTTTTGCTTGTTCGTTTGTTTTGTTTAGTGATAGTTGTTCACGAGTCCATTGTTTGTCCTGAACAGTTAAACCGCCCACTGTTCTTTAGAAAATTCCTTCAGATACCACAAATTCTTTGCCTTTTTAGCATTTTTGTGTATTTAAACCCCTTTCTACAATGACTGTATGATTTGAGATCCATCTTTTCACGCTGAGGACAACTGAGGGACTCAACTGCAACTATTACAACTGCTACAGGAGGCCACAGATATTTTCAACAATTTGGCCATAGCGAAGTGACAAAATTATGGCGAGAAATGAGAAACAAGAAGTGTCTAATAACTACTGCATACACTGTCTAATTTTGATGAAACTTCAGGGGTCGTATGTATGAAGTCGCTCAGAGTAAAATTTTTGTCTTAAGTCTGTCAAAATTATAAGAATGCTGTAACTTTACTCTTATTCCTAGACTTAAAAAAATGGTTCCTAAGTGTTAAGACTAGGTCTAAGATCCTAAATTATTTAAGAGAGCTGGAGATGTCTCTTAACTTACTTAGGAGTAACAAGATGGCAGCAAAGAGGAGACACACATTTTTCAATGAAGATATGATGCATTGGAGTTACATGATGATATGGAGTTGATAAAAACGATACAAACTTGATCATCAACATGGTCCATTTTTTTTGTAACTGACCAAGTAAGAAACTTAACTTCTTTCACTCTAAAAATCAATGCCCTAACTGCAGAAATTAAAGTAGTAATTTTTTTTTTTTTTTTTGCTGAAAAACTGGAAAAATGCAGCAATGCACCAGTGATGACACAGTAAGTAGGGTCTTAAATATTGTGACACTAACCCCACCAACAGTGGCCAAAAGTGAAGTGCGGAGTTATTTTATTATTTTTTTTATTTTTTTATTTTTTTTACTGACCTCACATATGCAATATGCTTACAAAATCAGTAACACATTTTTTTCTCTTGGCCACTACTATATGGCAGTTCATTGACTTTCCAACTGACCGTCAAACCATGCTGTAAAAACAAGCCACTTTTATGAGGATTATAGGCTTTCTTGGAGTTATTGGAGCTGTTGATGGAACTCATGTTCACATCATTGCTCCAACTGTAAACAAGGAGACATAGAAAAGGATTTCAAAGCATCAGTAATGATTTTTATTTTTAAAACATTTTAAAAAATATGTTTAAATATTAAATAGTGTTTTAATTAAATTATTTTATTGTAATTAAACATTAAATAATTAGTGTTGTGCTGCAGTGACTTCACATAAGCAGGCTCACTATTGGCTGTTTCAGAGGTTGAGGGCGGACATTTTGGGTTGACATCATTGTAGTCCATAGTTCACAACACTTAAGTGTCCCCTTAGTCAACACCTAAGAATCAGTCTTAGACTTTACTGAGAGTTGCTTTTAGCTTCTTTAAAAAAAGTCTCCTACTCTTAGAAAAGTCTTACTTTTGACTAAAAATGTTTTGACAATTAAGTCATAGTTTAAGACTATTCTTAAGAGCATTTCTGAGAAGTTTTACACATACGGGCCCAGCAGTTTGTTTGTTGTATGATGCCGATCACAGAGACGTGATTATTAGAAGTCAAAGTTATAGCACCACCAACTGGCAGCAGGAAGTGGCATTTTCAGAATGCTTTGAAATCAGCATCTTATTTTTACTCAATTCGCTTCAAACTATGGCAACTAGTAAATACCGTAAATTTGGTTATGCTAGCATGTGTGGAAATATTTAAACCATGTGTGCTACAATTAACCCCATGTTAGTTTGTGCCCACGCTCCTCTTTAGAAAAATCCTTGTACAACTTTTTTTTTGGAAGCGTGTGCAATATTGTGTCATTTAAATTCTTTTGTTGTCCTAGAAATGAGATAATAATACTATTAATATTAATAGTATTAATACTAATACTAGAGATTAAAGAGATTACTAATTACTAGTACTAATATTTCTTTCTTTTGGATTAGAAACAAGTGTGTTTTTATACATTTAGTGTTGGTTCTCATCTGAACTTCTGCTCATATGTGGTTCATTCTCACATAGCTCTCACCAGCTGTTCTTCATGTTTATTAATTCAAGTTTTGCTGTTTTTGCTCTTCCTGCTCTGCACTGCACTGCGCAACAGCCCCATCAGGGGCTTGGCTGTAGTTGCTGCTTGCAGCTATATTTACATTTAAATTTATTTATACTTATTCTGAAGTTATTGGCTCTGGTAAATCACATTAAATCCATACCGAAAATAGCACACTTTAGAACCTGTGTGCAGATAGGGATGTCAGCCAGGATTCTAGATTTATGGCTAACTGTTTGACTTTAGCATGCTATTGGCAGTACTAGGCATACTAGCTGTAATTCATGGTAGTACTAGTCATGACCTCTGATTATTGGATAAACTTGTTATATAGAGCAGGTAACTATAGAGACTATAATTTAACAATGGCAAGCAGAACTACTACTCAAACAATGGCAAGCATGAATTGCCTATTAAATGGTATTAGACCTAATTTTTAGCTAATTATCAGACCAGTGAGTTTGTGACCATGAGATCTGTAATGTACTCTAAATGTCATTGGAATCTGAATGAGCACAATCTAACAGTATTATATAATGACTAATAATTAATGGCATTTCAACCTAAATTCAAGCTCTTTGCATATTAAAAACATTTTTAAAGGAAACCGCGTAAAACTCTGCATACAGTTACAGTCATAAGAAATAAAAAAGACATAGAAAGTGTGACTCACTCTTTTCTAGGTTGAGGAAGAACTTGGGTAGTGGTGCCTGCACCTCAGCAGGCCTTCGCTTTGGTTGAGGAGAGGCATTGCTGCTGCCTCCTCCCCCAGTCTCTGCTGCCCGATCCCCTCCAGAAGTATTGCGCGTTGAGCGACGCAAAGATTGTGTGGCATCGGAATCCAGGTAGGCACAGCGTCTGCGCTTAGGTGGGGTTGCCATAATGACAGGGACACTGGAAGTTTCACTCAGAGCTGGTTGACTGTCTGTGGACTGGGGGGTGGAGGGATTCTGGCCAGGACTGGGGGAACGTTCTCTGAAAGTTCTTTAATAAAAGTGAAAATTATGAATAATTGTAGTTGGGATTTCAAGCACCTTAACTTAATTGATTCTAAAACTTGTAAAAAAGATGCAACATCAACACTATTCTTTCTTTAGTATCTGCATCCCTCAATTTCCCACATACATGCATGTAAATGTCCTGACTGACAGGGTTTTGTGTGTGTGTACCTTGTATTCCCTATGTTATGGGGACCCAATGTCCCCACAAGAATAGTAATGCCAGTAAATTTTGACCTTGTAGCTTATAACTCATACAGAACGATTTTTTATCTAAAAATGCATAAAGTTGTGTGAGGGATAGGTTTAAAGGTAGGGTTAGGGCAGGGGTTTGCAACCTTCAGCATTAAAAGAGTCCACCGAATAAAATTCACGTGAGCAACACAAAACCTATTTGATCCGTAAAATAAACATAAAATAGCGTATAGCTAAAGTTTTATATTCAGTTTTGTTACAGGGCTGTGAGGGGGACAGAAATGTCAAATGTAACCCAACTGCTCCCTGGGCGCCGCAACATTGGCTGCCCATTGCTCCGGATGTTCATTACTGTGTGTGCACTTGGATGGGTGAAATGCAGAGCACAAATTCCAAGTATGGAACACTTGGTCACACGTCATTGTACTTTCCTGTCCCTTTTCTAATTTTCTTATATCTTTCTTATAACTTTTAATTGGCTAAGAAATAAAACACACTGCTGGACAATAATCAATAATTTGTATTCTATAATATTTTTTATATATATTTTCCTAATGACAATTTTTATGATACAATTTATGATTATGATTGGTTTATATACTACAAACACCTTTTCCATTTTCATCACAGAATAAGGCAGAAAACATTTTAAAGCTTCTGCACAGTAATAAATGCCAGTTAGCCAATATCAATTAGCATTGTATCATTCCATTACTTCATTACCTGGAGAAGACTTGAACACCACACACAAACCATATATTGTTGCAATATTGTCCTCACATTTCATTAGTTAAGGATCATGCTTGTTATTCAGCTTAGCTACAGCTACACCTTTGTCCATATTAAAGATTTCCTGGCAAGTCAAAAGATGGGATACTTCTATGAGTCTGTTTTGAACTTTCTCCGGCTTCGAATATAAAAGAGACATACACTTAATGAGAATGTTTCGGGCTCCGTAATGTTCACAGTGTTTTGGATACAAATAAAACGTTTCCAAAACAATGTGACTATCTTGTCTCTTATTTTTAAATCTAGAACATGAACACACTTGCCCGAAAAAAATGTAGGCTGTGGGTTGCTGACCCTTGGGTTAGGGTAAGGGTATAGAAAATATGGTTTGTACAGTCTAAAAACCATGAAGTCCCATAAAACATGGAAACCTGTGTGTGTGTGTACTGGTATTCACCACATGACAGGGACAAAATGTCACCACAAGTATAGTAATACCAGTAAACTTTCACTTTGTGCGAACATTTTTTAGGTCCCCATGAGGAAACAAGCTTATAAATCATACAAAATGAAAATCTAAATATGCAGAAAGTTTTCTGTGTGGGGTAGGTTTAGGTGTAGGGTTAGGGGACAGAAAATACAGCTTGTACAGTATAAAAACTATTACGCCTATGAAATGTCCCCATAATGACAGGAATACCAGTGTGTGTATTGCAGTGTTAATTTCGTCAATGAAGACGATGATGAAAAATTTAACGAACATTAACGAACACTTTTTCTGTGACTAAGACGAGACATTGACGAGATAACACTAATATCTAATGATAAAAACTATGACGAAATGTATTCTACTCCTACATTAACAAGTTAACAAGTTAACAAGACGAGATGGGACTACAATGTTATTTGAGGACTTCTGGACATTCAGAATACATCTTATAGGCTAACTGTCCCATAGGAGAGCTGCCACGCAGAGATTTTACCCTTACTGCGGGACAGGCGGAATCGCACTGCCAGAAGTGCTTTTCTCGCGTACACTCCAATTCTTCAGTTCTCAAAAGCACATGATTAGTTCTCAGTGCTCAAATACATTACACAGTAGTACAAATGTCTATTGTGTAAATACAGATAGACATGTAAATACAGTCGTAAATACATGTAAATACAGTCGGTTATGGCTTAAGTGAACGTAAACAGATGGGTGAAAATGTTGTCAGTATGTTGCCGAATGTGTGTCAGTATTACATGCATGCCCTCCATCTTAAAGGGACAGCATTGCTAATTAAATACCTGTCTGTCTCACTAATGTTAACCAACAAAAGATGTTAAATAAATGTATATATTAAGTAAGTAAACCTACTATTTGTCTTACTGTGCTTCATTTTCAAAAATTATACATACAGCACCTTTTTCACTACTGTTAAAGGGATCGTTCACCCAAAAATTTATATTTTCATCATTTATTCAAGTTTTCTCAAATTCAATCCTTGATTCAAATTTATTATAAGCTTAATTGATTTGGTCTAAAGAGAGAAGAATTAATGACTATTCTATTTTTGACTACACATAAAATACCTAACAAAATAAATGTTGGCAACTGCAGTTTGAGTAAAAGTAATGACTTAAAGTCGACAAAAATGCATTGACTTTTCGTTGACTAAAACTAGACTAAAATTATGAAAGACTCAAATGACTAAAACGTGACTAAGACTATTAAGCATTTTCATCTCAAGATAAAGACTAAGACTAAATTAAAAATGCCTGTCAAAATTAACACTGATGCGTGTCATGTTTTCTGTGATAATGCAAAACAAAGGGATAATCACCCAAAAGAGCACCATAAATTAAATGTATCAAATATAGCGGAGGCAAACAGAGAAGGCAACAGATGCAAGACCCTCAACTTATGGCATATGACTATGACAGTAATGTGATAATTAATATGAGAACATTGGCTTTCTAACAGCAGGATATTACATATACAGGACACTTATTCTTATACAATTTTCAAACGACTAATACTGTTTTACACAATTAATTTCAAGTGATTATTCCAAATGGCTACAGGAAGCTTATACTGCCATTAGCAACCTATAGCTCAGCCTTTGAAACATCTATAGATTTATTTTTCATAGAAAAAAAAAGCTGTAGTGAACAGCAGTTGAGATGGCATTCCATTTACTAATTGCCAGCGTAGAGAAAGCACTGTGAATGAATCTTTGTGAACAACAAACAAATGCCAAGCAGCATCAGATAAGCTGCTAATGCAAATGCCAGACATCTCTTACAGGACAGGAAGGGAGATCCCCTTGAATCCACCTTAATAAGAAAGGATTTGTCACTGGACAATTGGTTAATGTCAATCACCAAACTAAGCACAGACTGCCATAAAAATTTCTTAGTACCTTGGGATGCAGCAGCGGAGGCTACTATAAAAGAGCAACAAATATTCATTCAAATCCATTCATACTCATCTTTGGAAACTTTAAAGGGGTCATCGGATGCAAAGTTGTTGTTGAACATTAATGTGTGTTAGCAGTTTATGTACACATCTACCCTATAATAATAAAAATCAATGCAGTGGTTCTTAATTAATCTTTAAAAATAATATTCTCTTTTTCAAATCGAGCCATTGACATGAGCGTCTTATCTTATTCCGATGACCCCTTTAAAAACTACAATAAATCCACTCCCTGTTGAAGCAAATAGAACAGGGGTGTTCAAACTCGGTCCTGGAGGGCCAGTGTCCTGCAGAGTTTAGCTCCAACTTGCCTCAACGCACCTGCCTGGAAGTTTCCAGTTTGCTTAGAGCTTGATTAGCTAGTTTAGGTGTGTTTAATTGGGGTTGGAGCTAAACTCTACAGGACACCGGCCCTCAAGGAGCAGGATTGGACACTCCTGAAACAGACCTTTTAACATAAATTAATGCAGTGGTAATAGCTCAACAATTTCTTATGTTTGGACACCTGTAATAATTTAAGAGGTTTGGAAACAATGCATAGGGTTTAATTTTGTACTTTACACAATGCAGGCGAGTTTCACACCCGGATGGACAATACTTTTTACTTCTTCTAAAACCAGTTTAAATATAAATGAAATGTTTTAACACCAGCAGCTTATCACCTTGTTAAAATGGAAAGGTAACAGTTTTAAATTTCCTCCCCACCGGAAAGTGATACATGTGGTGAACCTTTGTTCTGTATTTGTAACCCGACAGGAAAGGGGAGAAGTCCACTTCCAGAACAACAATTTGCAGATAATATACTCAACCCCTTGTCATCCAAGATGTTCATGTCTTTCTTTCTTCAGTCGTAAAGAAATTGTTTTTTGAGGAAAACATTTCAGGATTTTTCTCCATATATAATGGACTGTAAGATGCCCGGAGTTTGAACCTCCAAAATGCAGTTTAATGCGGCTTCAAACGATCCCAAATGTGGTTGTAACGATCCCAGCCAAGGAAAAAGGGTCTTATCTAGCGAAACGATCGGTTATTTTCATTTAAAAAAAATGCAATTTATATACTTTTTAATGTCAAACGCTCGATTTGTTTTGCTCTTCCCGACCTCTGTTTTTTAGGGTATGTCATAAAACTCCCATCTCATGTTCTCCCCCAACTTCAAAATCATCCTATATTGCTGTTCTACCCTTTTTGTTAAGAGTGTTAGATCTTCTTTGCATGTTCACTTTGCAAAGACTGGGTCGGAACTTCTGCAGCAATGTAGGATGATTTTGAAATGATTTTTGAAGAAGTTGAGGGAGAATATACGATTGAGGTTTTTGACATACCCCAACTGTATTGAGCCAGAATACACAGAGTTCAGGGAGAGCAAAAAGTATTTAATTTGTATTTTTGTAATAAAAATAACCAATCGTTACACTAGATAAGACCCTTCTTCCTCGGCTGGGATCATTTACAACCACATTTGGATTAGAAAGTTTGAAGCCGCATTTAAATTGCATTTTGGAAGTTCAAATTCGGGGCACCATATCAGTCCATTATGTGGAGAAAAATCTTAAAATGTTTTCCTCAAAAAATACAATTTCTTTACAACTGAAGAAAGAAAGACATGAACATCTTGGATGAAAAGGGGGTGAGTACATTATCTGTAAGTTGTTGTTCTGGAAGTGGACTTCTCAATAACCCAGCCTGCAAAAGATCAAGTGACAAGTCATCTGACCTAGTGCACTGAAACAAGAGCAAAAGTGCACTGATGTCAAAGTTTGGGTTTGATTTTCTGATCGACGGCCATCTTGTTTTCCGGCATTGAGACCGCAGCTGACACACACTTCCACAATATCAGTGAGTAATTATACAAATAACTTATGATTTTATTGTTACTACAGTTGATATATATGTATATGATGATTTTGAGTAAGTTAACTGCTTAACGGGTATGTTTTGTCAAACGTACATGTAGAGGCATGTACATACATCTGCGCATCTGTCATTGGGTAGACTGCATAAAGTTATTGACACTTTAGAGTGATTAAAAAGCATCCATAAATTAAAAAATAAAGAGCTTGATATTTTAAAAGTGATATTAGCCGCGAAACCAAACTGTTAACCGAGCCGAATCGTTCAAATATACACAAAATATGTTGAAAAAGTCCTTTGCGAGTTTAACATAAACACAGTTATGTCTTAAGCAAATGTAAACTTCGCTTTAAAGGTAAAGCAGCTTCTGCTGCCCCTGTCGTTAATCAAACAATAAAAGAAAAAAACCTGTGTATGTTTAATTCATGACAAAGATTTTTTTTTTTTTAAAACATTTGGTTAGTTTATTCAGTAGTATTTCTCATTTCTGTTAAGCCATAATTGTATTTAACGTTACTGGTCCTGTTGCCTTCCTTTAATCCAGATGGTTAATGGCTGTCATTGTTTTGTTTTTTTGTTTTTTGTTTTAGGGAAGATGTTTTAATGATTTTCACAACATTTTGGAGATGTAATCGAGTCACAGGACAACTGTAAGTGCTGTTTTTTTTTTCTTGAGGTCAGTTGATATCTGCTGTACTTTATTAATTAAGTCTAAGTTTAAGTCTAAGTCAAATTTTATAGACCCATACCAGCCAGCATCCAGACAATTCCTAAGCAATGCATACATGTTGAAGGTAAGGTTCTTTAACATATTACGAACGTGTATGAGATGATTTAATTAAAATTATGCTGTTGTTATTTAGGGTATTGATTTCAGACATTTACAGATCTGGCCATTGAGAATGCGTCTTTTTTCACGCGGCAGCCTGCAAAAGCCTGCAGGGGTGTGTTTCCCAAAAGTATCGTTAGCCAACAATGGGCAGACGTTCCGTCGTTATCAACATTTAACAATTCAGTGTTTTTCTCGAAACCATAGTTCAAACGAACATTCACAAACATTTATAAACTTACGTGGTTGGAACTACAGCGCTCGACCTGTGGTTAAGCATAGTTTTTTTGTCAGTGAGACATGAGTTTAAATAAAATCTCCTCCTGGGCACAATTAGCAAGCTAACATGCAATACAATCTATACCTTATATTCAATCTAAATATAAATGCATTTTAATCTATGTAGGGAAGTAAAAAGGACTTAACCCATTAACGTTTTAATTATTTGTAAACGCACACTTTACTGCGCTTTCCGCATACATAGTCGATATGTTGGCTACTATAGGCAATAGCTAGTCAAGTCAGCATGCTTAATTAGTTGATTCAATTAGTCTTACTAAAAATAAATTAAAAACAACAAACCGAGTGATGCAAAAGTGATCATTCATATTTGCATAAAGTATATATTTGCTTATTTTAATATTTAATGGAATCTTTACGGGTGTATTTTGAAGTAAAGCACTTTGAGTAACATTTAAAGGTGCTAGAAAATAAAGATTATTATTATTATGAAATTATTAAATTGGCTAGCTGTAGTTTTCTTATAAAAATCAATGAAATATATAAATGTCAATGTCATTAAAAGCTGTACCGTTCAGCGAGATCACAATGTGAATTATGTTTTAGGCCGAAAATGCGAGTGAAGCAATATGTGGCGAATATGGAAACATTTGGATTCCTGACGAACGAGAGAGGGCTTTAGTTTCACTTTAAATTAATTAGTTTTGGCTTAACATTTATGTAGCCTGAATACTGTTAACTTTTAGACAATTTGAGTAGTTAGGGGAAATATAGCCAGCAATATATATATATATATATATATATATATATATATATATATATATATATATATATATATATATA
>JAHKKF010491155.1:0-18317 GCA_019740295.1 Labeo calbasu | reverse complement strand
AATTGAATTAGAGAGCTCTCTAATTGGCATTGTTACTAGTAAAAATGTAATTACAGAGCTCTCTAATTCAATTATTACTAGTAAAAATGCAATTACGATGAGTAACACTTAGAATATTTTAAGCTAAAACGGCTTGCCATACAGTCAGAAAGAATGTCGACAGTTTCCATCCAAGGATTTTTTGCGAAAAATATTTAGCACTTCAAAATTTTTACCGATCTAGTTAATGGAATTGCCATTTATCGATCAAATTTCTCATGTGTCGACATAATCTTTTTCTGTTTAACTTCAGCGCATAAATTCTATATCGATAGTTCAAATGTTGCAAAAAGTGTTTCCAAACAATTTTTGCAACATTTGAACTATCGAGAAAGAAAAGGGGCTTCAACCCAAATAAATGTGGTGTCAGGACTGAATTAGCCTTCAGGCAGCATCAGTGTTTGTGGGGTTGCTCACGCATCTTAAAAAGGAAATGAAAAATAAGCATTTAATAAGTAAACAGTATACAAACACTGATTGAATCTTAAACATAAAATCTCACAAATTAACGAATGTCAAAGTCCATCCAACCGTGCGCCGCTTGTCCTTTGGGCTGGGCTGGATCACAGTATCTCGTGCCGCATAGACAGAGAAACGGCCTGAAAAGACTACGAGTAATAATGTTTAGGCCTACTATAAACAGTTAATTTAACAATACAGTTTATTATTAACAACAAACTCATACTGTGTTCAGGCCTACACAGCTTTGCATCAACTGAATGTGTAAATTTGACAGCGCAGTCACAGGCTAAACTTTCAGATAAAAGTAAATTGTAGCCTGTAATAAAATACCCATAATATAAAATATTCTTAAATCCTTTATTAATAATTATTAAATCGGTTCTAATAATAAACCAAAAAGGGTTTTTACAAAGTTTTATGTAACACGTTCCTACATGTGCTGACACATTGTTAACACGTACCATAGGCGTTTGGTCAGAAGTATGAGTAACCGATCATCTTTCTAATGCCATATCTACATGTGAAGACACGTTGTAACACGTTGTGTGTGTTTACCTTCTTCTAACTTCATATGCTTTAGATAACTGGTCTTGGTTTGAACAATGCTGATTTAAAAAGTTGTGCAAGTCTATTATTAAAATAAAATAGTGTGATCCTGCAGCAGCGGCTTCTTTATTATAGGCTAATAAACCAGACACGTTTTGACATCGAATTTTTTAAAAGCATAAGCTATTCCACAATGATTTCTTCATAAACCTTTAAAATATTTCAAATAGCCTACGGCAGGCTTGACAAAAACAAGAAAGCTAATTTTAAATTTTAAAAAGAAATGTTATTTAAGGAATAGTCTAATTGTTCTGAGAGTGAGACTGTTATGCTCTTTGTAGAGGACGTCGGGATGTAGGCCATCTAAGAAAATTGTATTTCCCCCATTAAAATTTAAATTTAAATAGCAGATAGGCTATTTAATTTCAGAATATCCATATAGGCTATATGCTTTTAACGTACTTAAAATGACAGTGAAATCTTCAAGTTTGCATGTAGCCTAAATATGACAATCAAATAAATTACAGGCTAATAGCTTATACCCAATGCTATTTCCATAAAATTAATTTAACTTTTATGTCAGACACTTTTAAAAGGCCAATGATTGGCCAATCGACATTTTGTGATTATGAAAGTGTAGCTAACATGATCTTAATTTTACAATATACTCTATAAGGAAGTGTGGCATTTATGGTCTGAGATGAATATAAAAACAAATGTATATGTGTTTTTAGATATTTGTCTGGGTCTCACAAGTTTTTGATCAGTAGATATCTCTTTCATAAATGCAAACGAATGTGATGTTCTTTATTTCATCGAAAATAACTCCAAAATCAAAACAAAAAAAACATGCTTATTACTTGATACATTTTTATTTTTATTTACATTTAAACTAAACTAACTTAACTATAAAATGTGTTCTATACAAATGTTCATACAAATAATGTCTGTACAGTAAAACACTCTTTGAAAGTAAAATACACATAGACCTACATACAGGCACAACCTGGGGTTCAGGAAAACTGTTTAAGTGTTGTTTTAGGTATACAAAATCTGCCTGTCATGCCTATTTATTATCTTTAAAGAGCAGTTTGCTCATTACATTTTAAAAACCAAGTACTTTCATGACGTTGACGTCACGTCAGCTCGTCACTTGAGTCCCCCGTCCTGTAAGACGCTCAAAGCACAAGACGTTCGGTTAGACGTTCGATTAGCTGGTCGGTCGGACGCTTGATTTTGGCACGGAGTACGCGCCAAATATAGGCGAGCCTATAGACCACTTAGTAGTAGACGTCACAGTTCCGTCGCTTGCAGCTGTGTGTGCATAGTGGTGGCAGGAAAACACTGGTAGCAAGTGGAGGGAAACGGGTAAAATATGGACTAAGAAAAAAATTGTTCCTTTTAATGCTGGATTTGGAATGCAAATAATTTTTATAGAATACTGTCGTCAGACGTTTAAATGGACAGACTATGGATGATAACTGCTATGACTACTCTACTTTTAAAGCATACATTTAATTTTAACAATATGCCTACAAAATATTCACATATGCTGTTTATAGAGGACGCATTGTATTAGCTCTACAGTTACAGCATGACATTATATTTAAACCTATTACTATTAACAGGTTACATAACATTTATTTATTTTATCTCAAAAGTAAATGCAAGTTTATAGCTCCTATAGACTTTATAACTCGATTTAACTCAACAATAGTGAGTTTGTCAAATCTCAGGGGAAAAAAGCCAGAGCTGAGGGGAAGACAGAGAATGACGAGTTGTTTTTTCTTATCAGAAGTCAAAAGTCAGAATTCAGAAGAAATTAGATGTCAGAATTTTGAAATATAAAATCAGATTTACTTTTTTTAAGTCTTTTATTCCATAGCTCCGCAGACTGCTACTTAAAAACCGTCATCCCCCTTCAGTCATACTCTACAACGTTACGTCAAAACTGACGTATTTGGGGTTTCCCTTTGGGAGCCCAATCACCTACGATCTTAGAAGAAAAAGTCAATGAAATTTGGCAAGTGGAATTTTCATGCCACGCCACACCCCCGTACATACGGGTATACGGGTGGTAACATGCAACCACTCATTCAGATTTCTGCTTCGGAGCCAATCACAAGTTCCTGAACGTAAGAAGAAGAAAAGAAAAATGAAGTTTCTGCTGCTTGCTCTTCGGCTGCGGGAGAAGACCTCTCACCATCCTGCTGTTTCTCTTTGCATTCTCCATCGAAGGTACTGCGCCACAAGGGCACCGAGAGTACCACGGTTTTTCCCTGTGCAACCAGCTAAAAGAGCAAATTTTCTCAGCTTACATGGTTGTCGAGAGCCTTATCATTTGATATGTCTTTCTGACCATGTACTTCTGGATGAGGTAGCTTTCTGACTCCTAGTGACGGACGCGATCGCTGTCTTACATGCCTGGGCCGTGAGCACGCTGAGAGTTTGTGGATGTTACATGCCCTCATTGCGAGTGTATGTCCATGGCCGTGCTTAGGTTACGCCTCTTGTTCGCGAGAAGGCTCCCTTCCGTTCCTCCCCGGTCTAGTTTGTCAAGCTCTAAGAGCCCTGCGGTTACACTGGTTAGGAAGAAGGGCAACCTGAGGGTTACAGTTCGGAATGTTCCAACGGGTCAGCCCCCTCGGAAGTCCGACTCCTCCCGCGGTCCCGTCGAGGTGCCGAGTGATGGCGCCAGTTCATCCTAAGGCTTATAGTGTGCCAGGCCAGACTGTCTCCACACTGCACGTCATGGCCATCCTGCAGGTCCACCAGGCCCAGGCGTTGAAACAGCTGCATGAGGGTAGACCTGACAAAGGGTTAATGCAGGAGCTGTGTACGGCGACCGACTGCGCCCTCCGGGTGACCAAGGTCACGGCGCGGTCCCTTGGTCAGGTGATGTCTACCATGATAGTCCAGGAGCGCCATCTCTTGCTGAACCTGGCACAGATGGCCGACGTTGACAAAGTACGCTTTCTTGACGCGCCCGTCTCCCAGGTCGGCCTCTACGGCGACACTGTCGAGGACTTCGCCCAGCAGTTCTCAGCAGATGGAGGCTATTAAACACATCTTGCCCCGGCATGAGTCCAACAAACCGCCGGCGGCCAGGCCTTCATCTGCTCGTCGCCGAGGGCGCCCCCCTGCAGCTTCTACATCCGCTCCGCCCCCACCACCACTTAAGGAGTCTCCAACTCCTCAGCGAGGGCGTCGAGCTGGCCTTTCAAAATGTTAACCTTGAAGCGCATTATTTCATGCATTCGTCACCAGGATTGGTTCGCAGCCATCGACCTGAAGGACACGTACTTTCATGTTTTGATTCTGCCTCGACACAGACCGTTTCCTCGATTTGCTTTTGAGGGTCGGGCGTATCAGTACAAAGTCCTCCCCTTTGGACTAGCCCTGTCTCCCCACGTCTTTACCAAACTCACGGAGGGTGCCCTCGCCCCACTTTGGGAGCAGGGCATCTGCATTCTCAACTATCTCGACGGCTGGCTGATAATAGCTCACTCGTGAGATCTGTTGTGCGAGCACAGGGATCTAGTGCTTCGACACCTCAGTCACATGGGGCTTTAGGTCAACTGGGAGAAGAGCAAGCTCTCCCCTGTACAGAGCATCTCTTTTCTCTGTATGGATCTGGATTCGGTCAACATGATGGCACACCTCACAGAGGAGCGCGCGCAGTCAGTGCTCAGTTGTCTGAGTCTGTTCAGGCACAGGACAACGGTCCCTCTAAACATTTTTCAGAGGTTCCAGGGGCATATGACAGCCGCAGTTATGCCACTCGGCTTGCTTCATATGAGACCGCTCCAGCACCGGCTCCATGGCCGGATCCCGAGATGGGCATGGCACTGTGGCACGTTTCGGGTCGGCGTTAGCCCGGAATGTCACCGTCTTTTCAGCCCTTGGACAAACCTAGCCTTCCTTCGGGCAGGAGTGCCCTTAGACCAGGTCTCGAGGCACGTGGTTGTCAACACGGATGCCTCCAGGACGGGCTGGGGTCCTGTATGCAACGGGCAGGCAGCTTCAGGCTCCTGGTCAGGACCCCGACTGCAGTGGCACATTAGTTGCCTCGAGTTGCTGGCAGTGTTTCTCGCCCTTCGCCGGTTCCAGACAGCGCTGCGGGGGAAACATGTGCTAGTCCGGACGGACAACATGGCGATGGTTGCTTACATCAGTCACCAAGGTGGTTTGCACTTCCATCGCATGTCACAACTCGCCCTCCATCTCCTCCTTTGGAGACATGGCTCAAATCGCTATGTGCCATTCATATTCCAGGGGAGCTGAACCATGCAGCCGACGCGCTCCCATGGCAGCTCACTCTCCCTGGAGAATGGAGACTCCATCCCTACGTGGTCCAGCTCATTTGGAGTCGATTCGGGGAAGCTCAGGTAGATCTGTTTGCTTCCCCAGAATCTTCCCACTCCCAGCGGTTTTACTCCCTGACCGAGGCTCCTCTCAACACAGACGTACTGGCGCACAGCTCACCCCGGGGACTAATCAAGTACTCCTTTCCCTGTGCAAGATCAGGGAGGACGAGGAGCAGGTCTTGTTGGTTGCGCCTTATTGGCCCACCCAGACCTGCTTCGCGGAACTCATGCTCCTCGTAACAGCTCCCCTGGAAGATTCTCCTGAGGAAGGACCTTCTTTCTCAGGGGATGGGCACCATCTGGCACCCACGCTCCGATCTGTGGAACCTCCACGTGTGGCTTCTGGACGGGACACGGTAGACCTCTCTGGCCTTCCCCAGGTCATGACAGATGCTATCACTCAGGCTAGAGCCCCCTCTACGAGACAGGCCTATGCTCTGAGGTGGGGTCTGTTCGTTGATTGGTGTTCCTCTCGTCGAGAGGACCCACAGAGATGTTCAATCGGAGTGGTGCTTTCCTTTCTTCAAGAAAAGTTGGAGCGGAGGCTGTCCCCCTCCACTTTAAAAGTTTATGTGGCGGCCATCACGACGTACCATGACCCGGTTGATGGTCTGCCTCTGGGAAGGCATCACCTGATTGTCAGGTTCCTGAGAGGTGCTAGGAGGCTAAATCCTCGCTAAGGCCTTGTCCGCACCTCATCCCCTCTTGGGATCTCTCTGGGGTCCTTATGGGCCTTCGGAGAGAGCCCTTTGAGCCGCTAGAATCAGTTGAGCTTAAATATCTGTCTCTTAAGACTTTGCTCCTGATCGCGCTCACTTCCATCAAGAGGGTGGGGGACCTGCACGCATTCTCTATCAACGAATCGTGCCTTGAGTTTGGTCCGGCTGGTTCTCATGTTATCCTGAGACCCTGGCCCGTTATGTGCCCAAGGTTCCCACCACTCCTTTTCGAGATCAGGTGGTGAACCTGCAAGCGCTGCCCCTGGAGAAGGCAGTGTTGCTGTGTCTAGTTCGTGCACTTCGCATCTACGTGGACCGCACCAGTGCCAGGGTGAGCCGTGCCCCCTAGGAGTTCAAGCCCACTCCACCACTGGCATGGCGCCTCTCTGGCAGACATATGTAGAGCTGCGGGTTGGGCGACACCTAACACCTTTGCAAGATTTTACAACCTCCGCGTAGAGCCTGTTTCCTCCTGTGTATTAAGGTAAAGTCAAGGTAATTTGCGGGAGGACGGCTCGTGTCGGCTTGCTGCGCCATTCCTTTCGGATCAGTGCGCCTTTCCCAGTTGTTCCCCTTGGTGAACTCTGGGTCCTCCATGCCCTTCAGTTCGAACTAGGCGGAGTAGTTCACTATTGTGCTGATAGAGGGTTTCCTTTGCCCCCTCCAGATGTGGCTCAGGTCTCTATAGCTCTTTCCATGATTTTGCCATCGTGTTCCCTTACCAAAAAAAACACATGGCGATTACTTTTTTTTGTGCTCCGCCTACCCCAACGGTCTGCTTCAATCTCTGGCATCCCTGGTGGGCCCCCTTTAGCTGGCTCCCAGGGTGCTGGGCAGGTTACGGATTGAGTCCATTTGTCCTGACACACTTGCCTGTCAGCATTTATCCTCAATTACGTAACGTGGTTCAGGCTTGTGGCGTTTTCCATAGGCACCCCAAATACGTCAGTATTGACGTAATGTCTTAGACATTGTCGACTTTATTACGACTGAAGGGGAACGTCTTCAGCTGTAACCCTCGTTCCCTGAAGGAAGATGCCAACATCTTATATACCCGTATGTACGGGGGTATGGCGTGACATGCAAATTCCACTCGCCAAATTTCATTGGCTTTTTCTTCTAAGGTCGGTGGTGATTGGGCTCCCAAGGGAGACCCCAAATACGTCAGTTTTGATGTAACGTCTCCGTTCCCTCCTTCAGGGAATGAGGGTTACAGTTGTAACCGAGACATTTTCTGCAACAAGATAAGCTCCCCCCACAAAAAAATGTCATCACTGTTTGCAAACCCTGAATTGGTCTATTGTCTGTTACGGGGTGGTACAATAAAGGCTCCCTTGCCTGAATAAAAAGGATAATATTAATAAGGATTTTGTGCCTGAGGTGGGAAAATTTGTTTTTTGGAAAATTAAGATTTTTTTTAAGTTGTAGGTTTTTTTTTTTTTAGTTTGTTCTTAATTAAAATTTTCAAAATTGCAAAGTGGACATGGCACCTGTTTCATATAATGATCCACCTCATAATGCTCAAACAATACGTTTTATACAATTAATTTATTTTTTAATACTTAATTAGCCTATTAGAATATTCCTACCAATGGCTCTCAAAAGTAACTAAAATGTCATAATATAGATTCGCTGTATTAATATCAAGTAGTTGTAGAACATCAATATCAAGAAGTTAATATAAATAGAAACTGTTGTTCTCCTCTTGATTTGCTGATTTGGTTTCATTTTTTATTCGGAATGGTGCAGTGAACAGCAACCAGGCATGCAGTAGGGAAAAACTGACTCTTAAGTCATTGATAATTTGTTTAATCATTGATTGCATACCTTCCAGTCAGCACAGTGCCATGCTTAAGGTGTAAAAGAGGCAAAACAAATACTTAATGGCCAAGCTTAATTATTGCCTAAAGAATGTCCTTAGAAACATATGACCTCAGCAACTATGCAAAAAGCATCTGTACATGCACAAATGTATATTTCAGAGAAGGTCAATAACTTATTATTTGTTGGTAGATCCTACAAATAGTACAGATATGTTTTCTTTATCAAAAACAAATAAAGAGCTTTTTTACAGGATAAAAATTGGGCTCCACTCTTACTGAACCATCCAGGTCACAGGACATTAGTACTTACACTGTTCAGTGACACTGTACACAGACAACATGGCCAATATCTGAGCTTTGTGACTTTGTGACAGCAGCCATGGTAGTTTAATTGGAGAGACAGGATGGGGCCAACACCTCACAGAATATGCATTTCTTATAAAATAATTCAATGACCATTAGGTAGCAAGAATTTCTGGTTTTCCACAACTTAAATATATACACATTGAAACTTTTCTCTGATAATGAGTTTGTATTTGCTCTTTGGATTCTGATTTGAGCTTGAATAGAGGGAGTCAAACAGGATGTGGGATTGAAAGAGGCAGGGAACGTAGGGAAAGTATTACTCAGTATGTTCCAATAGCTTGTTATTTTAAACACTGATTGAATTTGGCTGTGGGTCAGGACCTGAACAGATAGAATTAGTCACAGTGGACTTAGAGAGAGTGGACTGGACCCTGATCTCTTCGTAATAATCATTCTGTGTGCTGCTGTGTTGAATAATGTATCAGTCTATAATAGAATACTTTCTCCTAATGGCTAAAACAGACTACAATAATTCTGCCTGTAGTACCTTCACCTGCCTCTCCTTTGGTATCTGCAGTTCTAGGAACCATTAAATATTGTAGAAAAAAAACTCTTGTAGTTGTTGCAATTTAAAATCTGATTTGTTTAGTGTACCCACATAGTTTTTGAAAAGGAGCCTTCACTTGTTTAAGTTGCCTAACTAGATAATTCAACCATCTTCTTATCTACAAAAGTCTCACCCACAAATAAATAAATTAAGCTAGTTAAATACAACTTTTGAGAAAACCAAACATAAAAGATATGTGTGAGCTGGAAGCAAAATAATCTTTACTATACTCTGCTCTCTGTTTTATTACACTCAAAATGTTAAAAATCAATGAGAGGTTCTTAGAAGTTACACCTGCATCTGTTGAGATCTCCTGATGTCAACATATTAAATTATAGCCATTGATGAAACCTAATTAAAATGAAGACCTCATATAGTTGTTGATTATGAGTAATTATTAGTATTTAATGTAATGATAAAGCATTCTGTCAAACATGTCTGCTTCAGAAATATGCAAAATTATCACCCACTGAACTGAGAGATAAAAAATATTGCTTTCTTAGGCAGTAAATAGAAGCCCATCCATTCAAAGATTAACTGAAGGCCATATTTGTGTAAACATCATGTCTAAGGTTCCTTTATTTGGTGCATTTTTGAAAGACAAATCTTTTACTGCCTTACTAATCTTTTAAAGACTCCATCTGCCTATGTTCAAACAACACTCTCTGATATCAAATATTTCTTTCTTTCTTTCTTTCTTTCTTTATTTGTTTATATTATGATATTTAAATATCATACATAATAATTATATTTAATATGTACATTTTTAACATTTGTTAAACTAAAAAACATGACTCACAATGAAGAACAAACAAACAATGAAGTCATAAAATATTTGGATATGTACACTAGATCATTATAGTTTAAGTTTTAATCAAAGTTTTGTCAGGTGAGGTCAACAATAATAATTCCACAGTATCAGTTACAACTTGAGCACAAAACATTTAAAATAAACAGTCCAAACACATCATCACACAACAGATCCAACTCTGTCAAAGTTGGCCTAAGTGGTGCTTTTAAAGCATCATGTGTATGCATAGGAAATTCTAAATCTCTTCAAATCACAGCAAGGTCTGGTTAAGATTCTTATTAGTGTATGCTCTGAAACCATTGTGTTTTGTCACAGCATCCCTATCTGAACATTACCATTTGATTTTACTATATAATTGTATTTCACAGGTGAACAGGCTTTTACTTTAAATTGTGGAAAATTATGCATGTGTGTGTTTTGCTAGAACTGGAAATAAGATGAGCAACAACAGTAGAACAACATGATTTTCCCGTACAGTCTGCTTCTGCAATTATTGTTCCTTTGTCTTGAGATCAAAACCTCTTTGCACAAGGTTGTTGTGACTCAAAGATATGCTCAAACTGAGAGCCATGTGTGATGATTCATTATTAAGAGGAGAAAAAAGGAGGAGGATGAATCTGAAAATCTTAGTGTCCTCATGTTGTAGGTGTGTTTTTGTTTTTTGTTTTTTATGCACAGAGGATTACATAATATAGCCAGAACTCCTGCCCACTTTAAAGACCCTGCCCTCTTTCTAGATAGTCTCAATGTCAATGATTTTGAATTTGATTTTGGTTTGTGGTTACATTTTTTTTCAGAGCCTGGTATACTGAGACTAGCCATGCTAATCTATGTGTTCTCTAAACCCCATTCAAACTGGTGCTAAATGTGTGTGTGTGTGTGCGTATGTGTGTACCTGGTATTTATCACGTTATGGGGACCAAATGTCCCCACAAGGGAAGCAATACCAGTACATTTTGACCTTCTGGGGACATTTTTTAGGTCCCCATGAGGAAACAGGCTTATAAATCATGCAAAATGAGTTTTTTTTTTTTTTTTTTTTCAGAAAGTAAGTGTGCACAGTCTCCTGTTTAGGTGTAGGGTAGGTGTAGGGCAATAGAATGTATAGTTTGTACTGTATGAAAACTATTACGCCTATGGAATGTCCCCATAAAACATGGAAACACAACATGAAATGTTCATATTTTGTACAGTGTCTATGAACAAATTAATATTTTATAGGAAGACTAGTTTGTTCTTGTCAGGTGATGTTATCACTGGTTTATTGCCTTGATTATACATAACTGTACCTTGTCATTATTATTTTTGTATTTAATGCCCTCATGTTTAAAAAAATGATGCGTGAACCTGTTGTTTCAAACCTGTATTCTTCCAACTGAATCAGAAAGTATGTGCTAGACCTATCCGTTTTTTTTGTACCCTTTTTTCCTTTTTTTTTTTTTTTTTTAAATAGCCAACATGCCTTAAATACAGAGTAATTATTATAACCATTAACCATGATCAACTATTCTACTATACAGTCCCAAAGTTAATTAAACCACAAACCCTACAGTTTTGATTTCATGACTTTCAAGTGGCTTCACCAGTTGCTCTGGTGCAAATGTTTTTTATGATTATCTATAGCAAATGATCTGTGACACATTGAAAATTTAATTGATAAATCAATCAAACACTTTGCTATTAGTGACATGGGAGAACTAACACTATTATTCTGCACCAGATTTCTAACAATCTAAGTGTTGAATCTAGAAAGGTTTAAAACAATGGCTGGCACTCTTCCAGGTTTCTAAAATATGAAACATTTTTAATTTTTATTTTTCAGTGAGTGGATTTAATTTTGCAGTTTATGAGAATGCTAAATCCATTCAAACATGTGGTTTCTACCTTATATTTGGCCTCTAGTCAAATATAATTTAAGCCTGGCAGTGGTGAAGTTTTGGAATAAACAAACTGAAATGGGAATATGGATAGCCTCGTAAATAGCTTTGTAGGTAAACTTTATTATCCGTGAAATTTTAAAAAATCAAGGCCACTCTCACCTCTCAAAGAATTTGTTCTTTAATTTGTGGGGCCTATTTTTCCAAATGAAATCCAAAAATAATCTAATTTTTACTAATGAAATAAAAATGTTAACAATAAATTCTAGATCTTTATTGCTTATGTTTACATTATAAAAGATAACATCCTTTAAAGTAAAGCAATAATTAAATTCCATGCCAAGTCTATCCAAAACTTGTTTACGACTTTACAGTCAAAAAATAAGTCAGCATCATCTAAATCTTGATATCAAAAATTTAGAAGGGTAAATGGTATGTAGAATTTTGAAGCGCATTTCTTTTCTTTTATTATTAATGCAGTTTTTAAAAGGAATTGACCAAGCTATTCTCCAGTCAATATTCTCAATTATAGAGTTAAAAAAAATCCCTCTAGGAGATATGTTATTCTGTTTTTGAAAAATATTACAAATATGTTTGTTATTGCATTTTTTCTCAGCGAACTCAACACCTTCTAAAATTAATTTTGGGTTTGTCACAGATGGAGAATTATAACAAATATGATTTTTGACAAGCTGACAAAGTGTTACTGGAATAGCTTTAACAATTAAGTTAAATTCCCTAAACTGTACAGGGAAACTGTGAATATACATGAATTGTTCATAAATTAAAATATTCCCAAAATTGTCAAACATTTTTATAAGATGATTAATGTCTTTGTTGAACCAATTTGTTAAAAATAAGGATTTATTTGAAGCCGTTATATTACCATTATTCCAAATGAAGGAGGTGTAAGGAGAGAAATTGTGAGAGTAACAAATTTTCCAAGCAAAAAGTATTTGAGGGGGATTTTAGAAATGTTATAATCACATGTTAACAGAAATTGAAATTTCAAGCCACCAGTTTTATTAAAGAGAAATAGAAATATGGTTCCAAAGAGAATTAAGGGTGATCAAACATCTCTTAAGCCACTTAATCTTAAAGGTCTTACTTACATCCTCAAAATAAAACATCTCCAGACCTCCTTCGGCTTAAACCTTTGGGATTTATTTTTCCAAATAAAACTGAAGAACAAATTATTAATATCTTTGCAGTTAGAATCTTGGACATACAATGATAAAGAAGAAGAAACAAACCAAGATAAGCCTTTTGCTCTGGATAATAAGGCACATCCTTAAATGGAAAGATCACGCTGTAACCAACAATTTAACAGCGATTTGGTCTTCTTTAATCTAGAGGAAAAACATTTGTTTTTAACAAAAATTCCTAAATATTTCACAGAGCATTTTACTGGAATGTGCATTATATATTTATCATTTAAAGTGTGTAAGAGGAGGATTTCACATTTAGATAAATTTAAAGTTAATCCAGAGGCCCTTGAATTATTGATGAAGGAAATAGCATTGTGAAGATACATTCTTCAAAAATAAAGTAGTCATCTGCTAATCAGGATATCTTAAGTACTTTATCAAAATTTAAGACCTTGGATTTCTTCATTTTTAACAATACCAATTGATAATAATTCAACTACTAACAAAAGGCAACCTTGACACACTCCATGATTAATGTTGAATCTTTTGGTGGTGGAGGTTGGTGGACTGATTTTTTTTAGTTTAATAGTTTTTTATTTTTATTTATTTATTTTATTAGTTTACTAATTTACAATAGGTAAAGAAAAATCTTTTTTTTTTTTAAATTGAAAATCAAAAAATGTAACAGGCTTTAAATGAACCAAAATAGGAAATATCAAAATACAATTGTTAATGTCAAAAAAATCTATCATCTCTAATCCACCTTCTACTCTTTTGCCTGATATAATGTCCTTTTTTAATTGGTAAGGTTTATTTGTCCATATAAAATCTAAGAAGGATTTACTGATATCTTTGGAAATTGCATCACTAACATAAATCAAGATGAAGGTAAAGAAAAATCATAACGAGCGGTGACGTATTCGTTGTCGTCCTCATAGGTAGCCCCGCCCCCAATATGCGCAGTGCATTCTGGGTCAACCTCAAGATGGCGGCGCCCTTGCGCAAATGTTGAGAAACAGTCTCGGCTGGAAGTCTGATTAAAATTAGCCACAGTTCTACAGTGTCGATCCATCATCAAAAATAACAGAAAGTGCACGGAAAGAGACCGTTGGATTAACGTATTGAACGCCTGCCGTGGCTCACGCAGAGTGTGTGTTTGAGGATGATGATGGGCCGCTGCGCCTGACCCAGAACCAAAAGGAAAGCCATCGCAGATCCCCCTGCAAACACCTCTTGATCCAGCGCTTGCAGATCCTCTACAGGCTGTGGACGCTGCCATTTAAGCTGCTGACGGGAGTGATCTGTGTGATCGTCCGCCGACGCAGCGGATCTCCAGCTCGAGCTTTGGAGAACTCTGCGGATCAGAGGTGCGAGTACAATTCACAAAACAGCCCAGTTTCTCTTCAACAATTTACCATGGTGCCAAATATCATATTTGCTTTAGTAAAACTGTAAACTGGTATTAGCCTCCACTGTCTAAAGAGAAGAAGTGACACCGTTTCTGAACGCGTCTGTTTAGAGCAGGCGTAGGCAAACTCGGTCCTGGAGGGCCGGTGTCCCTGCAGAGTTTAGCTTCAACCCTGATCAAACACGCCTGAACAAGCAATGTCTTCAGGATTAATAGAAGGCTACAGACAGGTGAGTTTTATCAGGGTTGGAGCTAAACTCTGCAGGGACACAAGGACAGAGTTTGCCCATGCCTGGTTTAGAGGGTCATCCTATGTTTTATTTATTTATTTATTTTTTTTAATTATGGTTTACAATGTAAAAGTAACTACAGTAATTATGGTATTCAGGCTGAAATTATAGTTACCATGGTATTTTCTTAAGAAGCACATTCTAGCAAGAAGCACTGCTTCTTCAGTTCTGTTGCAATTGGTTTGAATGTAACTTGACTCTCAGTGGTAGACTGATATGCTGGCAACTTTCAGATATTTTTTTTAATTGGTCAGTTCTTAGTTTTTGTGGTGTTAAAAAGCCTTTATTAAGGTTATTGAATTCAGTGTTGTTTCTCTTGTCTTTACAGTACATGCAGGCTATCTCAACATGAGTAGTTTGAGTCTTAGTGCAGGATTGTTTAATATCACTATGCAGTTGAAATCTGTGAGCCTATGCATTTACCAGTTACGCTTTATTCTGCACAACCAGTGGCACCAAATGCTAGTGTGGAAATGGTGATTGCAAACTGGTTTATTTGAAAGGTCCCCCTTAATTCACTGAATTAGCTACAAATAGGTAGTTTTGTTCTAAATGTACACAACTGATAGTTTTTCTGTGTTGGAGTGCTCATCAGTAAAAAATATTTTAAAATGGTTGTAAACAAGTGACCAGTCTAAATGTTATGCGTTTGAAATGGTATTTTGGACTCATGGAAAGCTTGATTAATTTCATTGGCTTAATTTCAAGAGCTGTCAAGCTAACCCCTAGCAATAGTTGTGTTTGACTTCATGCAGTGTTACGTAGATCGAATGAAATTTGACTTGAGACAGCGGCAACAGCACGCCACTGTGACGCATGGCATCAAAGTACTGCAGGAGTGTTTCGAGAGCAGCCAGTCAGTGCAGCTTTTGAATGGCTGCATAAGCGCTGATGACAACATAGCTATATGACAACTGTCCAGAATCACAGATAACAACTATGTTTCATGTTTATTGTAACCCCTACAGATCTGCTAATGCTCATAATTTTTTTAGATAGTAAAAATTATTTTAATGTAAGCTTAATGTTATTGTATCATGTTTATCAAAGCTGACCCCATTTATTGGTATTCAAATAGTTACAAAATAAACAACAACAACAACAAAAAAAAACTGGCTAGTTACTAAATAAACATTTAAATATAAAAATACCTGCATGATTATGCTACTCCCAGAGAAAATGTGTATTTATACATAGTGTGCCAAAAATCTAAATGTTGTGAACAACACTTTTATCTCAAGAAATATATTTATGGTAAATTAAGGTTCTACAGCATCTCTATTACATCTCTATTACAATCTCTTACAGTTCATCCCAATTGTGTTATGTGGGGTTGAGGTCAGTGCTTTGTGCGGGCCAGTCAAGTTCCTCCACACCAAAGTCATCCAACTATAGCTGAATTTCGAATACCCTTCAAGATGCGCAAATTTAAATTGCATATTGCAAATACGCCTAATGGAAACGCGTCAATATTGCAAAAACTCCCATACATCGCAAAAAAGTTTTTATGCTCGCATGAGGTGGTTTTCAGGCAATTCGAAAAAGGAATTTTTTGCAAAACTGCAATGGAAATGGCTTTTTCACATTTACAGGTCACTTTGCATATGTGAAAAGTCATATGATCATTCTTCAATGTACTATAAACTCGAGAAATGCTTCATACGTAGCCACTCTCAAGTATAAGGGGCTTTCCCTGATATTAATGCTTAGACTATGTACGCTGCACGCATCTGCGGCGTGTAGGGCTCCAACACGGTCACCGGAACTGATGTTATGTTTATAACAACAGCTTTGCACACGTTTCTAAAGCGGGTCTCCACGCTGCTTGTGTAAAGATACAAGCATATGCCTCTTTCGATTAAATAAAGTCAAAATATGTCCAAATCCCACCAAAATCCATTGCCATGACTTATTGCGAGAGGAACAAATTACATTTTAGTCGCATAACATCAGTTAATGGAAACGTTGTCATTTCGCAATACTTTTTTTAATCAACATTTAAATAATATCGCCACAGTTTTGCGCAAATCTGTAATAGAAACGTGCCTACTGCCAATCTGCCAATCAGCCATCAGACTGCCAAACAGAGAAGTGTGATTCATCACTCCACAGAACATGTTTCCATTGCTCCAGAGTCCAGTTGCAGTGTGCTTTAAACCACTCCATGTGATGCTTGGCTTTGTACTTGGTAACGTGAGGCTTGCATGCAACTGCTCGGCCATGGAAACCCATTCCATTAAGCTCTCGCCACACGATTCTTGTGTTGATATTAATGTAAGTGGAAATTTGTAACTCTTCAGCTATGGAATCAGCAGAGTGTTGGTGACTTTTAAGCAATATGCACCTCAGCACTTGTTGACCATGCTCTGTGACTGTACGTGGTCTTCTGCTTCGTGGCTGAGTTGCTGCTGTTCCTAAATGCTTCCTTTTTCCAACAACATCATTTACAGTTGACCATGGAATATCTAGCCAGGATGAAATTTCACAAACTGACCAATTGCAGATTTGGCATCTATCACTGTACAGGGCTCCAGACAAAAAATCACTTAAGGAGCCATTGGCTCTCATAAGAAACAAAAATAGGTGCCAGATTTATTTTTATAAGTGCCACAGAATAAATGTGTTTTATTTATAATTTTTTTTTAACACCTTAACATTTCAGCCATACCTGACATACTTGACATACTGTCAAGTGTTTGTCTCCCCTCCTTTATAGCAGCAACATTTTAAATATCCATCTTGTAGATGTCCTGGGAACTAAGATTCACTTAAAGTGGGAACAAACAGGTAAATAAAAAAATAATAAATTATGATTAAATTAAAATGTATTGTACCTAAAAGTTAAATAAAAACTGTACTGTACTGTTTAAAAAACACTTTACTCAAATTAATACTAACTCAATAATTAAATCAAGTATTTGTTTTTTAACATTAATTTATATTTAATTGAGTGACTCTAGCATACCACTAGAGGGAGCCTGAGTACCTGCACCCAGTGCTCATGCTTTGAGAACCACTGATGTAGACAACAGGTTAAGTAAAAATATGAATATGCAATATAGCGCATATATTAATATATTTGGGCTTACAGTAGGCTTACGTCTTATACATTTTGATCTCCATTCATGTTTATTTTGTACTATAATAGTAAAGAGAAAAATAGGATGGGTTCACGTGCCAGTTTAACTCATGTGCTAAAGCGATCGCGCCAAAATGGTATTTATTGTTTGAATTTCATTATGAATTTGGCAGAATTTTAAAGCTGATACTTTGTTTATTACAAGGTAACAGAGCACACTGGTTTGTAGTGCAGACAGTTTTACTGTTTACTGCACGTTGTTATTCTTCTTGTTATTTCCCTTTAGCGTATAATTAACCAGAAGTCTCACCCATAGGCTTACTTCCGCATCGAAGAAAAAGGTGGATAATATGTGTGCAGTGTACATAGTTCTTGTGACAACTTAATGTGTTTACTGCTTCTCTTTTGTCATAAAAGCTTTAAATATTACTAGTAAGAATTCATTAGATACTATTACCCAGGGCTTGACATTAACACCCGCCAACCCACCAAATGCAGGTGGATTTTAGCAGTGGTGTGTAACACAGTAACTCCCACTAGCCACTTGACTAGTTGAGGTTTATATACACTGAAAGTACATTAACATTAAAGGAGAAGTCCACTTTCAGAACAAAAATTGACAGATAATGTTCTCACCCCTTGTCATCCAAGATGTTCATGTCTTTCTTTCTTCAGCCATGAAGAAATTATGTTTTTTGAGGGAAACATTTCAGGATTTTACTCCATATAATAAACTGTATGGTGCCCCAATTTTGAACTTCCAAAATGCAGTTTAAATGCGGCTTCAAACGATCCCAAATGCAGTTGTAAACGATCCCAGCCGAGGAAGAAGGGT
>JAHKKF010491153.1:0-21453 GCA_019740295.1 Labeo calbasu | reverse complement strand
TTCATTTTATAATGAATCTGATTCATTGCATGATTCAAAGTGTGAAAATAAATGTAAATAATGCAACGCAAGGACTGTTTGTGTTTCATATCATATTGCTGTACTCTGAGGCAAAAGGCAGTAGCAAAATATCTGTCATAAATGTTTAGCTAGTGTAGTGTTCAGTGCTGAAAACTTGTGAAAAAGTTAATGATAAGCCAATAACCTTTGCCTTATGTGTGCTCTAATGATGACATGACGCTAACAGGAAATCTCTCTTAAAGAGGTTGTGTCATGAGCAATCAAATTTTCCTCCATCTGTTGAGATAGGAGTTGTTTTTACGATGGAAAAACATGCCGTAACTTTAAGGAATCAAAACTCTCTTCACAGTCCAAGTGGACCGTTTATTCAGTAAGTCACTGACGTCAGACTGATGAATAGATTGCCACATTTCCAGCATACGTCACCAGAGCGTATGATGTATTCGGAAACTTGACCCGCCCAGTCATGGTCATGTTCCATCATACTAATATTCCTAAACTGCAGATGAACCAATGATAAAAGTCAAAAGTGGGGAAATCTTAAGCACCTTGTTTGTTTTTGCCTGTGTGTAGCACCTACAGCTCACCTACATAATTCCTTCAAAACTTCAGAAGTTTGGGGTCAATAAGACTTTAAATAAGCATTCACTCAGTAAGGATGCATTAAATTGACCAGAAGTGACAGTAAAGATATTTAGAATCTTACAAAAACATTTTCGAGGTCAATTAAATGCTGTCAAAAATACCACACAGCACAAATGTTTTGAACATTGATGATAATTAGAAATGTTTTTCGTATTAAAATGGTTTCTTAAAGGGACAGTTCACCCAAAAATTAAATCCTATCATTACTTATTCACCCTCATGTCATTCCAAATCCTAAAACCTTCGTTCATCTTCGGAACACAAATTAAGATTTTTTATGATTTGTTTTATTTTTGATGATTTTTTTTTGATACATCATGGCACTCTTGTTGAGTGCATGTCGAAGACGGACATGGAAGAGAAGAAATTGATTAATAAAGTCGTTATTTTTGTCTTCTTTGCAAAAGTATTCTCGTAGCTTCATAAACTTAAGGTTGAACCACTGATGTCACATGGACTATTTTAATGATGTCTTTACTACCTTTCTGGGCCTTGAACGTGGTAGTTGCGTTGCTTTCTATACATGGTCAGAAAGCTCTCGGATTTCATTAAAAATATCTTAATTTGTGTTCTGAAGACGAACAACGGTCTTACGGGATTGGAACGACAAGAGGATGAGTAATTAGTAACAGACTTTTAATTTTTGGGTGGACTATCCCTTTAAGAATCATGTGACCCTGAAGATTTCTTTCTGACCCCAAACTTTTTAACTGTAGACACTTTGAACACGTTGATCACCCATGTTACACCAGAAAAAAAAAGTAGGATATGACCCCTTTAACAATCTTGAAAGTGATTTCAGGAGTATTTTTTGACGTCTCTTCCTCTACTTGCAGAAATCCCCCAATGACTGTAGCAACTTTGACCGGGAGTTCCTCAGCGAGAAGCCCCGTCTCTCTCAAAGTGACAAGAACCTGATAGACTCCATGGACCAGACTGCCTTTGCTGGCTTCTCTTTCATTAACCCCAAAATGGAAACCATCATGGAAAAATAAGACATTTGCCCAACCCAGAAACGGCCTACAGAAGCCAGGAGTTCAACCAGTGTTACACTTGTTATACTTTCTGGATGATCCAAATAGATAATGCTGTATTTATGTCTTCTTCAATCCAATGATCAAAACTTTAAATCTGAAATTTATTTGACGATGTACTATATTTGTTACTGTAATATTCCTAACATAGATATATATATACATGCTCATATGATGAAAAAAAATACCCTTACTACCATCCACACAGACAGACAAAAGGGATTCTAGAAACCTACAAATTTCTAGAAAGGAAAGGGACTGTGTATTGTAGTCTGTATAATATGCTGGGACTTTGCAATTTGATCTAATAGTGGCCTTCTTGACACTCTTGAATCCTCCTTGTTTGCCCTCATACAACGTTTCATTCATAGAATCTCATACTAAGGTTCGTTTGTGGGATGATTTGGTGTTTATTTTTGTATCTATCTATCTTTTCTTGTTGATCTGAAACAAGTTTTACATTATAAGTTGTAATTTTAAGATGCTGATTTTGCCAGCGTGCACAAAATAGTGTTTTTTGTTTTACTATGGTTCTATAAATCTTGTGTAGGTGAACCTAAAACCTCTGCAATATGAAAACCTAGAAATATTAATGTCTTGCTAGACATTGTTTATACATAGGGTTACTTTTATGGTACTGTATAGGTAGTGTATTGGTACATTGTATTGGTGGGTGGAGGATATACATCTCCTGAGAAGGTGAGAGTATATATGTACTATTATTTAATGTTGGTATTTTAATATAGTATGATACTGTATATAACAATATATGTATATTGTTCTGAACTGTTGTTGTTGTTACTGGAGGTCATAATGTTCCTTTTTTACTGAATTTACTCCTCGGAACTCAACACCATTAAAGGTTTCTTCAACTTGAATTTTGACTTTATTGTCGTTGCGTTTTGCGCCTTCATCAAATTTTAACGTAGCTTCTACAAAAGTCCGAATCTAAATTTTAAACATCCCATATTAAGTAAGGCTCAGAAACGCTGTTATTTCGATAACTTTGCTTAGGAACTGACAGGAAGACGTTTGTTCAGAGTATTTTGTGCTGAGCACAAACGTCCATCACAGCCGCTTAAACTAATTTGAAAAGATTGAAACTACTGCCATCTAGCGGATATGGGTTTAAATGTCACGTTAAGCTTCGTTTGACCTAAAGATTACGGAGCATTTTAGCAATTCAGATCGTTGCGTAACTAATTTTTATTTTGATGTTAAAGGGTTTAAAAAAAGTTATCGGTGTTTTTACACAGAGGTACCAACTATTATGAAAGTGCGGACTGTCTTGATTGCATGTGAACGTTTTTACATGGCGGGTGTAAACAGTCACATGACCAGAGCTGTTTAATTTCAGTTTGTCTCTTTGAAAGATGTCTGGGTCAAAGCTACATGAAAGGAAGCACGTAAAACATGTTAGTATGTGGTGCATTAAAACATTTCAAAGATCTATTAATAACTATTAATAGTATGTGGCTATCTATTAAAATGGCTAAAAATCGTGTTCACAATATGTAAACATGTCAGTGGTCACGTTTGAGATCCCATTTTGAATAAAAGACTGATTCACATTTTAAAACTATAGATTATAAAAGAAAAACAAATGCATGTATTATTTGATTACTGCTTCCTTTTTGCCTCAATGTCCTGATAGAAATAATAAAATATGCTACATTTTTGTTTTCAACATTCTGGTCTTACTTTGTACAGTAAACTGAGACCAGGAATAAAACACATACTTTATTTTCCACAGCTATTTTCATATTTGTTTTCTTGGGTCATTCTTGATGAAAAATAGATGTCAGTGGTGCTTGAGATCCTATAGATTTTATAGATCCTATAGAAATCTATAGATAGATAACTATAGATTTTAAAAGTAAAAACAAATCTGCATGTATTATTTGATTATCGCAATTTCCTAAAATAAATAATACAATGGGCTACACTGTTAGGTCTTACTGTGTATAGTAGCTATACTTATGTAGTAGTATAATCATTTCCACAGCTAATTAGTTTTCTCAGGTCATTCATGATGAAAAATACATGTAAACATGTCAGTGGTCACATGTGGGGAACCCATTTTGAATAAAAGACTGATTAATTCACATTTTAAAACTATAGATTTCAAAGTAAAAACAAATGCATGTATTATTTGATAACCGCTTCCTTTTTTGCCACAATTTCATGATAGATATAATAAAATATGTTACATTTTTCATACAACTTTCTGGTCTTACTCTGTTTAGTTCCCAGTAGTTATACTTATATAGTAGTATACTTTAATTTTCACAACTAATTTGTTTTCTCGGGTCATACATGATGAAAATTACACGTAAACGTGTCAGTGGTCACATGTTTGACCAGTGGAAACCCCATTTTGAATAAGACTGATTGATTCACATTTTAAAATTATAGATTTCAAAGTAAAAACAAATAGGCCCCTTTTTATCGCTTCCTTTTTGCCACAATTTCATGATAGAAATAATAAAATATGTGATAATTTTAATACAACTTTCTGGTTTTACTCTTTATAGTTTTCAGTAGTTATACGTCTATAGTAATATACTTTAATTTCCTCAACTAATTAGTTTTCGAGTCATTCATGATGAAAAATGCACTCACTTCTGTCCAAATGTAAATAAATTAGTAGAAGATTAGATAATACCTTTGTAAACAAAGACTATCCAAAGGTTTTAAATAAAGTAAACTAATAAAAGCCTTTTAGTTTCTGTTTCTTTTTCAAAGAGATAAGCCCTGGGGTAATTATCTATACTGTATGGGGACAAATATCACTCCCTGACCTGGTAAATCAAAGCTCATTCTTATTTTAAACCTTGTGAAAATGATTCTGTTGTGAAATGTTGACATAACAGACACCAGAAGGAAAAGGGAGATTTTGTTCAAAACAAAGTTTTTGAATCAATCATTTTATCCTCAATGTTCTATATATGAATGAATCCTATATAGAATATAAAATCCGTGTTTCCACACAGAAAGATCCAGAAAGATTAATTACATAGAGAAACTGGCTGCTCAGCGTGGCGCAGTTGCGATAGATTAAGCTGTGTTTAATGGTACATTCTAGCCAATAGGACAAACACTTTACTGAACAAAACGCCTGAGAGGCAGGGCGGCAAATCTTCCACATTATAGATTGTTTACATCCTAATAACTTAAACCGGAACAGTCGCTAACCCCCTCGCAGTGAAGACCTGAACAGGTTTTGACAGTTGTAAGCAACCGTTTAATATTGCGTCCCAGCGTTTTTATTGTTCACTCTATGCACATTTTAAGTAAAACCTCTAATAATGAACAAAAGTGCTGTTTTAACGTTATTTCAGTGCTGTTTCGGTGGGACACTGTAAACACCGTGTTGAAAAATGTAGCAAGTTCGCCTTTTTAATCGCTGAAAGCCAACAAATATCAATCCCCGGGCTCGTGGATGAGAGGCTCGCGCGAGAGGCGGCGCATGCGCATTCACACTTTGTGCCATATTGGAATGAGGTCGTGAACGACTAGGCGGAAAAAGACACGGCATCTAAAACCGACTTGAAAAACTCCTCACTGGTAAGAAACGAAATGCATTCCCAAATATTTATGTATTTTACCCTTTGCCCTATTCGACCTTGGCTCTAACGAGCGATTTAGCGCTGCCTGCATCTTTTTTCCCGTCTCCAAAAAAAGGTGACTTGTGCTCGCTCGTATGAGTGCCTGGCTCTATTGCTTAAGCTATGACGTTTCAGTAACTTGACTTGGTTACAGGCGTTTTTAGCATGTGCACGAAATCAGCCGCACTCACATCAACAAAAAATAACCCGTAGCGAAGCAGTGGCGAGAAATTGTTTCACGTCTAATAATGTTGAATTGCACGATGTGTCTTTCGGAATGAAAGTTGCCTGATCGGCGTGAATGTATTAAATGCTATTATCCAGTTATATGTAGCTAGCCGAACACACTGCGCTCGACCAGCGAACTATTATCATCCCTTATTGGACAATTCTATGAATTACACTCACTAAAACGAATCAAATTACATAGCAGCTATCGCTTCTGTTTATCGCTACCTTTAAATGTCGTTTATTTGGCTGTTGTGTATACATAACCCAGATTCGTTATTTTTATTGTAGAAAATAATGTGGTTTTGTGGTGTTTTTTAGTAATACTCATGTCTGAAAGAGAAACTTTAATGGTAGGCTTCCTCAAACACTTTCAGAAATTGATGACAGTTTCATTCTCTAACCGTGTTACATAATAGAAGTTGTGTTGTAAGTCACCATCACTATTGTGAAGAACTTTCATTTGGCTTCATTCTGCCTTGAAAATACAATAAAAATATTTCATACGTATTTGATAGTCTTCAAAAATATAAAAGTGGATTCGACTTTTGAACTTATTAGTTATCTAATTAATAAAAAATATTATTCCTAATCAAAGTACTCTTATTTCCACAACAATGTGTCAGAATAGTTCGCCAAAAACGCTTTGAATGGTTAGACGAGCTGACTGTGGTTGGTTCACGTGATAACGGTCACTGCGTCATTTGTCATGTTCTTCCTTTCTTCTTTTTTTGCTTTGAGTCGTTTGTGTTCGCTACCGTAACTCGCTTGTGTTTGTGTGTACACAAACGGGCCTTGATCAATGAAGGGAAGTTGTCTTTAGTTTTGAAGTGATGGAGCGGCAGAGTTTGGCAGGAATGTGCTGAGGGCTCATAGACACACCAGAAATAGATTTCCGCTGTCCTGGGGTCTCCTCAGTCCCTAATGTGTAACGTTGTAACACCGTCGGTTTAACCGACATTCATGATCACGACAGTGGAAGATTTAAGTTTTTGTGTAAGAAATATCAAGAGAATGACTTCATGTTGCTTAATGGATGTTAAATAACAGAAGTGCTATCATCTGAATCAGACTCTCATGTTTGATAGATAAAACATTCAAGGTTTTTGCTCTGCTTTTGACAAAACTAGCATCCTTGTTATTTCATTTGCTTTTTTTAGTTTAGAGTTTTTTCCCATATGCTTGCCATTTTGAATTCAAAAGTTTGAAATTTTAAAAAGTTTAAGGATAGTAATAATAATTCAGAATAAGTTATTTGAATTACCACAGTAAGTTCATACACAAAATTGTTGGTCGTACCAAAAGAATAACAATGCTCTTTCGACATGTTGTTGTTTTACACAGTTTAGGGGCTTGTAGTAGATTTGTAAACGATTTTGTAACAGACAAATATGAAAATGCCATATCAGAGTTTAGGATGCATAGCAAAAAGGAGGTTACAGATAATGAATGCAGTGTTACACTCCCTAGTCTCTCCAATATCATTTCAACACCTTTACCTTTACCAATTACCGTAGTTTCTGCCAAACTACCACAGTTACTACATTATCTGTAGTTCTCTTATACATTTACTAGTGTAAAAGTATAAACAATGTTAACAATAAACAATCTGTCAATTCAGATGTTTCCCATTTGTTGTCCATTTTGAATTAAATGTTTAAAATGCAATAATGCAATGTGGAAGGAATGGTTTAGGGGATAGTAGTAATGAGGAATTTTTAATGACCAGAGTAAATTCATGCACAGAATTAGCGAGTTGATTGTAACAGCAGCCCTCTAGTAACAGCTCTAAACACAGTTTAGAGACAAATATAGGAATATTGTATCACAGTTTAAGATGCATAGTGTTTTAGAGTTATGGGCATTGAAACAAAGTTTTACACTCCCTAGTCTCTCCTATATCATCTCAGTACCTTTACCTTAAAAAAGTTACCATAGTTTCTGCCAAACTACCGTAGTTACTACATTATTTGTAGGTCTCTTTTACTCTTACAATCGTAAAACTATAATAAATGAAAGTGTAGTGTACTTTAAATAGTTTTTATTTGTCATTAAAACAACTATATAACATTGCTATTTTATTTGCTTTTTAAAATTAGCGAATTGATCGTAACAGCAGCCCTCTTGGTACTTGACAGGATTTTCCACAGTTTAGAGTCAAATATGATAATATTGTATTAGAGTTTAAAATGCATGGCACAAACTAAGTTTTTTAAAGTTACAGGCATTGAAAAAAAGTGTTGCACTCCTTAGTCTCTCCAGTTTCATTTCAGTACCTTTACCTTAAAAAGTTACTACATTATCTGTAGTTCTCTTTTACATTTACTATTGTAAAACTATAATAAATGAAAGTGTAGTGTACTTTAAATAGTTAAAAGCTTTTAGAATCTGTAATTTTATTTTTTATTTTAAAACAACCATGCAACATTGCTATTTTATTTGCTTTTTAAAATTCTTATGTTTGCCATTTTGATTTAAAATGTTTAAAATGCAATAATGCAATGAGGAAGGAATGGTTAATGGATAGTAATAATGAATTTGGAAAATTTTGGGGTTGATTGTAACAGCAGCTCTCTTGGTACTTAAAACTATTTTACACAGTTTAGAGACAAATATTAGAGTATTTTATCAAATTTTAAGATGCATAGCACTAAAACACTTTAAGTGACCTACAGACATTGAAACAAAGTGTTACACTCTCCATCATCTTGGTATATTTTCTTACTGATTAAAAAAAAACCTAGTACCAGTGTAGTTTCTGCCAAAACATCATTGTTACTACAATATGTGTAATTTTTTTTTGGTGAGATTGGAGAGTGAAAACTGTTGTTACCATGGTATTTTTTTTTTTTGCAAGGGTAATTTCTTCACATAATGCTTTGTAAGTTCAGTTGATCATCATACTGAGGGACAGCGACATGGCTTTTTAAACAGCCCTGGCTGCTCTTTTCAATCCCTATTGGAGACCACCGTGACCCCGAGTACATTGTGTCCATGGCCTGGGCTGTGCTCCAGGGCTCTGGGACGGTGCTGGAGTGGAGGGGGGTGGTCTGAAAGACTTGATCCCAGCAGAGCCGGAGGGTCGTGGCCCGCCAGCGGCTGTCAGGGAGAATGTCTGACTCTCTTTAATAGAGACATCAACCTTCACAAAGACAGCTTGACAGCTCTGGATGAATAGACAGAGTTAATGCAACTTTGTGAGCCATTTGCTTTCTCTTTGCATTTTTGAGAGTGACATTTCAGACTGCATGTAGAAGTTTCAAAGTTGTTTCTGGCTATTTAGTTAAGTTTGTAGTTGACTGTCTTAATTTTGGTGTCCCTTACTTTGTATATGCTGCATTTACTGTTTAGGTGAGATTTTTAAATCCACCCAGCTATACTGGGAATTGTGGTGCATTTTTGCTTCTCAAAGGTGATGTGGGGCGTCTGTGTGACAGAAGTGGCTTTTATCTTTAAAGCTACGCACTGAGGATTCCTCCTCCCACTTGCTTAAATGAACTAGGCTGTGTGAAATGTGCCTTGTGCAAGTCTCCTCATGTTCCTGTCTTGTCACATGCATTCTCTCTCGCACACATGCAAGTACTTTCACAGAAATGCATTTATATTAATTGCAGTTCTAATATTTTTGTTTTCCTCTCATTTGTTTTTTTTCCCCCTCCTTGTTATTCATGCAGAAACTGTTTGATTTTCCTCCGGGGGCTTCAGACATGAGCCTTGAGGCGCTGGAGTCTGGTAAGCTATTTCTTTTCTTTCACTCTACTCTGTTGCTAAATAAATTGAAGATAAACAAAACTATAGTCTGTCCGTTGACCCTGAAAATTACAATATTGGGAGCCGTATTGCACATATTTAAATTGCAGTGCCACGGTGTTTCTCCTTGACCGAGAACGCTGGACATTTCTGCACAAAGGTTACCTGAAAATTTGCGCAAGCTGCCTATTTTTACTATTTATATATCAGCACTCACTTTCACGCTCTGCTGACATGGTTTGATGTGAGGTGATGAGGCTGTGTGTGGAGAGAGCTGAATAGACTCTGCAGTGTTTTAGCTATTGCTTGTTCAATGTTTCAGATGCGGACTCTGGTCAGGATGTGTCAGAGTTTAACTGGGATGACTACCTGGAGGAAACCGGGGCACTTTCTGTTCCTCATCATGCGTTTAAACACGTG
Source organism: Labeo calbasu (assembly GCA_019740295.1). NCBI lineage: Eukaryota > Metazoa > Chordata > Actinopteri > Cypriniformes > Cyprinidae > Labeo > Labeo calbasu. Next base: position 11,747 of record JAHKKF010491153.1, on the reverse strand, counting down.
AGTAAACGGGGCCCGTCTGTATTTGTTCTGCACCGCTATAGTGAATCTTTTTTAACCAAGCTGAAAGCTTTTAATCAAATTTGAATGTGATAAAAAATGTTATTCTATTACACTGATGCACACAGCTAGAGTAGTCTGATTCATTTTACACTTTAATGCATTTGGCAGAAACTTTTATCCAAAGAGAGATTGCATTCAAGGTAAACATTTTATCAGTGCATGCATTCCCTGGAAATGAAACCCATGACCTTGCTATTGCTGCAAGAGCTACTGGAATGATTCATAAACTAATGACTCTTTTAATGAATCACTCAAAAAGAATCAGGTTTGAATCCACCAGTACCCAATTAATTGAGACATTGTGTTCATGTCTCATGACAAAAACAAATTTAGATTGCACTAGAGCGAGCACACATGAAAACCATCAGCTTTTACTACGTTGGTCAAATTCTGAAGTCAACACTCAGATTTTCTGCTATGCATTAGTGATGTATTCCTATCCTCATGGGATCTGTAAGACCAATAAGTGACCATTTAGATCTTAAAGAATTTATTTGCTGTAGTCAGAAATTAACCAGGGCATGGGACAAGGATACACTGAAACGGACCGCAATTTCCCAGGTATTTAAACTGAAGTCTCTGTAGTCAGTTCCTCTGATTTAATGATTTTTATCATAATCTATATGCTATAATACTAGGGTTTAGTGTGGATTTTATTGCCTGCAGAGGTCACTGAATAACCTATAGCTGTCAGATTGTTAAAGTCGCTGAATATATTTGATGTTGGTAATATAAGCAACCATTTATTCTCATTAAAAATGTATTCTAGTTGAAGTATTCGACATAAATGCATGGCATGCATTGTGCTTATATGTTTAGGGACAGAAAGCTATTGTAAAGGGAAAAGATGCCCTTGAAAATCAACTCCATAGGGCAAATATTGCCCCTCAAGTTAATTTCTCACACTGAGTTTATGCTTCATTATTTAAAGGTGAAGTGTGTAATTTTTTGATGTGTGAAATAATTAATATGCAAATTCAAGTTGGTAGATTTCCTGTGCGTCCTCACAAGCAACAGTGGCTCAAAAAGTGGTTGAGGAAAAGAATATCTGTATTTAGACCAGTGGCAGACAAGGGAGTGTTTGTGAAACCTGTTTCTAAACAGTAATTATTTTTCTATAACAAAATCTATTAAAATTGTTGTTAGTAATTAGAGTAAAGCTTAAAGGGATAGTTCACCCAAAAGTGAAAACTACCCTATGATTTACTCACCCTCAAGCCATCCTAGGTGTATATGACTTTCTTCTTTCAGAAGAAAACAACCAGAGTTATATTAAAAGAATTTCCTGGCTCTGCCAGGCTTTATAATGGTAATGAATGGGTGTTGAGATTTTAAAGTCCAGTAAAGTGCATCTATCCATCATAAAAAGTGCTCCACGTTTAGTTAATAAAGGCCTTCTGATGCGAATCAATGTGTTTGTGTAAGAAAAGTATCCATATTTAAAAGTTTATAAACTGTAATCTCTAGGTTATGCTAACTGTTGTATGCGTGTTCACCAGAGAGTGGCGTTCCAGCGAACATGGAAGTGCATAGGACAGCACAAAACAAGCAAGGCTTTGTAAATAAAAAAGTTGGAGGATTTCAGTATAAGCCAAGAGGAGACTGGTTTTCCTTTGCTGTAAACTAATCTTGGTTCTTGGGAGACTAGCATATTCTAACTGGAGCTTATGCTTTGCCTACATCCTACGTCATTTGCTGAAACACCACTCTCTCGTGAACACATACATATGACAGTATTAGAGATTACATTTTATAAGGTTTTAAATATGGATATTTTTCTCACACAAACACATCAGTTTGCTTCAGAAGGCCTTTATTAACCCCCGGAGCCATGTGGAGCTTTTTTATGATGGATGGAAGCACTTTATTGGACTATGGAATCTCAACACCCATTCACTGCCATTATAAAGTTTGTAAGAGCCAGGGAACTTTTGTAATATAAATAAAGTAATATTTGTAATATTCATCTGAAAGAACAAAGACACCTAGGATGGCTTGAGTGTGGGTAAATCATGGGGTAATTATAATTTTTGGGTGAAATATGCCTTTAAAAATTAAATGAAAAATAAATGTTAGATGAAAACTGAAATAAGTTTAAGTACTGAAATTGCTAAAACTAAAAAATAAATAGAAATAAAAAAAAAAACGAATAAATAGTACACAAAGTTAAACCTAAAATCTAAACTAAAAAAGAAAATAAAAACTGAAAATTAAAAAAATTTTAAATTATTAATAAAAACTTTAGTAGTTTATGAAGGGCTGCCCTCGGCTAAAGATTTTTCTGGTCGACTAGTAGTCATTCATTTGAAGCATTAGTCAACTATTAGTCGCACGTTTATTAATAAACCATATAAATCATAATAATGATTTCCTACATATAGCCTAATAAATGCTCACATGCACTCTGGCGATATAATAATTATGAATGTGTCAGGGAAAAACAGCAAGGAGACTGCATTAACTTTTTAATGACTTTTTGATAAACTAGTGCTTTGTTTTCAGTTTAAGACATAAAGTCGGTGACACTGACTCGTCACCTTCGCAGTAGTGATGCACCTGTTTGCATGTTTCATGCAGATTACATAATCTGAGAATATGTGTTTTCTATTTGAATTGGTACATTTAAAAGTAGACATTTAACAGAGTTTTTAAGTTTCACTCTCAAGTTCACAGAGACCGAGACGGCAGAAAGAGCATCCTGTTTGCTTGAATTATTTTACAAAGCGCAACGTTTTGTTGTTATTGTGAGTGCACGCAAATAAACGTAGAGATTCGAAATCTGTATGACCAAAAATGATGGAGTATTTTAAGGACAAGTGAGCGCACCAGCGCCTCCATCCGTCATGCATTGAGCGCGCTAATGTTAAGCTTACACACTTCGCACAGTCCCTTTAATAGCGCACATTTTTCTAGGTTAACATTAGGTTGAGCCAGCATGTTCCACATCCTGTGGAATTTTGAGAATAAGCGACTAATAAAAAAAATGTGGTCGACCAAGCCTCTTTTTGTTGACTATTAGGGGGCAGCCCGCATATGAGATAAATAGCACTGCACTCAGGACCAAAATTATACTCTTCACTGTTATCCATCAGCTGCTGCCCTGTAGTTTACTCACCAGGCGTCACCTGGCCGTGTCATCTGCTCAGACTAGTGTTTTTCCTTTGCAGGTGGACCAGGGCCTGGAGACCGGTCTGACTCCTGGTATGAAGCTGGAGGTGTGCGTGCGTACTGAATCAGAAACAGCATACTGGGTGGCCACAATAATCACCACCTGCGGACAGCTGCTGTTGCTACGATATGAGGGTTACCAAGATGACCGGCGTGCCGACTTTTGGTGCGACATCATGACCGCTGACCTGCACCCGATCGGATGGAGCAAGCGGCAGGGCCGACCGATGAGACCTCCAGAGGGTGAGCAGAGAATTGTGGTGACTTAGCAGTTTCACTATGCTGCTGTTTAATTTATGCTGATTAGACCTTAATTGTTTCATTTAGTCACTCACTCAAGATAACGTGGCTTTTTAGGTGAAGATGATTTGAATTCGGCTTTGCAGAGGTTATGCTCTTGTTTCTGAGTAGCTTTGTGTGCATCATCCACATATTTGCATATGTCTTTATATCCTTCAAGTGCTGTGTTGCTTGCAGCGTAGTGCTAATTCCTGTAGGTGGTTGTTCACAGTCGATTTGTGGGCATATTCAGGAAATGGGGGAGGGGTGTTTGTGTTGGGGCTTTTATTTAGCTTGCAGCTTGCTGATGGGCATGGCCTTTACTCATCTGAAATTATTAAAAGACCCGTTTTAATACTTAAAGCTTCTTTTATTAATAAAATCCTCCAATGGAGTGCAGTGGGTACAGGCGTGGGGGAGTCCAGATGGTTGCTGGCATTTTGCTTCTGGCCGCTTGTGCCTTATTGACAGCTGTGCTTATGGCCTGAAATACTGTGTCAATGGTGAAGCCATCATAAGTGCAAAATGGCATAAATCTGTCAGCAGGAAAGTCTGCTGTGTACTCAAAATGCTCTGAATTTGTGGTCAGGTGTTCGTGAGAAGCACCAGGACTGGGAAGCGCTGCTGGAGAAAGCTCTGACTGAATCCTGCAGTGTGCCAGCTAGTTTGCTGGAAGGGGTAAGTGATATGCCTTAAATGTAGGAGAAAGTGTATTGAGAGCTGGTCATTATTGCAAAATACACTGATACCATGATGCATTAAAAGTAATACTTCCAAGTCAAGTCAGTGGTGTTCTGAAATGAGGAGGCAAAGTCCTCAAAGTTTTTATTTAAATGTAAATTCATGTTCCAGACACATTTTCTTGGTTAAATAAGCCTTACTTACACTATCAAAAAAAGAAGAAAAAAAACAATGTTATTTTATAGTTTTACTTTATTATTAAAGCCAAGTATGAATATCATGAAGTTAGCGATTTTAAGCATTTTACATTTATTCCAAAGTAATAACTCAAGGTAGTAACAATTTTAACAATATGCGACCCTGGATTACAAAACCAGTCATAAGGGTAAATTTTGAATAAATAAGCTTTCCATTGATGTATGGTTTGTTAAGGATAGGACAATATTTGGCCGAGATACAACTATTTGAAAATCTAAAATCTGAAGGTGCAAAAAAATCAAAATATTGAGAAAATCACCTTTAAAGTTGTCCAAATTAAGTTCTTTGCAATGCATATTACTAATAAAAAAAGTTTTGATATATTTACGGTAGGAAATTTACAAAGCATCTTCATTGGAACATGGTCTGTACTTAATATTCTAATGATTTAGAAAAGAAAAATCTATCATTTTGACACATACAATGTATTGTTGGCTATTGCCACAAATATACCCATGCTACTTAAGACTGATTTTGTGGTCCAGGGTCACATATATTTTATTTGTGTACTTATGTCTTATGTTCAGATGTTCTTTTTAATACATAACTTTTACATTTTTTCATCAAAGCTCTAAATATTGGTCACAGATTAAATTTCACCAAGCTGATTACTCACTAAAAAGATCTAAAAGACATGTTTACTTATTTTATTGCATGAACCAATCACAGCCGAACATAACCAGTCACATCCAATCATATCACGTGACTTTCCCCTATTTCTGTTTCTAATTCTAATAAATTCTGTTCTTTTGAAAAAAAAAAAAAGAATGCCATCACACAAATAAATTACATTTTGAAACACATAAAAAAGAATAAAAAAAATTACAAATATAAAAAATAAAATCAGTAATTTTAAATTTACTGTATCTTACTGTATTTTTGATCAAATAAATATATAAATAAGATACTTTATATGAACACAAAACATCACACCAACCCAAAGTGCTGTATAATTCAAAAAGCAAAATATTAAGATGAAAAAATAAGACTATTAAAATCATGAGAATAATTAATAATTGCAATTAACTGAAAAACATAAACAAATAAATAAATAAAAATTAGGTAGAAAAGGCATGACAATTTGAATTTGTATCTCAATATAGCCTCAAACAGTATTAAAAAAAATATTAATTACAATTATAAATTAATGATGCACTGTTATAGCTGTGGCACAACAATGAAATGTCCATAGTTATTGCTAAGATATTACATGATCTGTGTGTGTGCGTCTTTTGCTTGTATGTCTGTAGGCTCAGCGTGGCTGCAATCCTATAGATCTGTTAAGTCCGGGTCTAAATGTCGAGCTAGTGGACCGCCAAGATGCTGGGGCGGTCTGGTCTGCAGTGATTGAGGAGAACGTAGGAGGCCGCTTGCGGCTTCGATATGCCGGCACAGACGGGCTTCCTGACACCCAATCCATCACGTGGGTCTTCTACCTGGACCCCGTGCTTCATCTGCCAGGCTGGGCACAGGAGCACAGCTGCACCTTTAGACCACCAGCGGGTGAGGGTTTCATCGTTTAAAAATATCTGTTATAAGTATCAGGAAATTAAAAGCTCTTAGTAATTTAAATTAGTTGCATAGTATCTAACATGTTAAAAAAAAGGATGTATTACACAATGTAAGATTTTGTTACTAGCATGGGCAGTTTTCATGTGTATGTGCTCAACACTGTACTACAGCCAAGCACTAGCTAGCGTTTGAAGTATGTAAGTGGTCAGTGCAGCTAAAACCATGGAAACAGAAGCAGAAACTGGAAATAAGTGTAGATATTTAAGGTTGTTGTTGCTGCATGTTGCTGTAGATGAGTGAACAGACCAACAGGATTCACAGTTGATTCTTCCTGACCTATTAATGTGCAAATCAACTGAATTGCTCCATGCTGGAAGTGTAGATCATGGACAAAAAGGTAGGGAGCCCGAATTGTCCTCGTAAGCGCTACTAAAGTACTTTCACCCTAGGAGACCCACATATTACAGTTGAGCTAATCAATAGTAGGGATTGGTGGATGGGGGAAGGGTTTACGGGGCTTAGATCAGAGTCCACTAGATTGTGGAAGATAAACGTGATGTGGTCAGCAGAGAGGTGATTGTGTGTTTGTGTGTGTTTGCTTGTAGCTCTGCTCACCCTGCGCACTGAAGCCGAATGGGAGGAAGTTAAGAAGACCATCTCATCTCAGGCGCAGGACTCCAGCATCAGCGAGGAGTTTTACAGGGTCGGTAAATACTGAGTAACTACTACATGTTTGTTAGAACTTGACTCTGACCTTAAAGTTGCTTGTTTGGACCCTGTTGGTGCGATCCATAAACTGGAGAGTTAAGGGGATCCACTGTGACCTTTTTGCCTTTGAGCGAAGCACTTAATTGCTGGTTGATTAACTCAAGGGTGATTGTCCTTGTAGTGAGTGTATTATAAAGTCAGCTTGGATGGAGGTTTTTTTTTTATAATTAAAGGGATAGTTCACCCTAAAATGAAGATTACCCTATAATTTACCCACCCTCAAGCCGTCCTAGGTGTATATGTCTTTCTTCTTTCAGACGAGTGCATTCGGAATTATATTAAAAAATGGCAGTGAATGGGTGTTGAGATTTTGAAGTCCAATAAAGAGCATCCATCCGTCATAAAAACTACTCCCCAGCTCTAGGGGTTAATAAAGTGAATCAATGCGTTTGTGAAAGAAAAATATAACTTTTTACAACTTTATAAATTATAATCTCTATCTACCGCTAACTGTTGTATGACGTTCACGAGCGACCATATTCTCATCGGACCTTATGCTATGCCTATTTCCTACGTCATCCGCTGTAATGCCACTCTCTCGTAACAGAGCGTACAACAGTTAGCGGAAGCTAGAGATTACGGTTTATAAAGTTTTAAATATGAATATTTTTCTTACACAAATGCATTGATTTGCTTTAGAAGGCCTTTATAAACCCTCTGGAGCCATGTGGAGCACTTTGTATGATGGATGAATGCACTTTATTGGACTTCAAAATCTCAACACCCATTCACTGCTATTATAAAGCTTGGAAGAGTCAGGACATTTTGTTATTATAATTCCAAATGCATTCGTCTGAAAGAAGAAAGTCATAAACACCTAGGATGGCTTGAGGGTGAGTAAATCATGGGGTAATTTTCATTTTTTGGGTGAACTATCCCTTCCAGCGTGAAGCAAGCATGTGATAACAATTTAGCATAGTACTGCAACTTTATTGTTTATTGCTGTATGTTTCTTGGGCTTCCCTCGACTAAAGATTTTTCTAGTCGACTAGTAGTCGTTCATTTTATGCATTAGACGACTATTAGTAACTCTTTATTAATAAAAGAAAAGAAGTATCATTTTTTTTTTCAAACTGACCTACATTTGGGTTTTGACCACTGAAAATGTGTACATTTTAATGATTTACTCCTGGAGCCATATTAAAATTTCAAAATCTCTGGAATCGAATCTCACAGGGCATTAAAAACAAGACCCAACATCTAAAAGGGTATTAAGATATCTTTAATATTTCTTGAGTTACAGGCATGCAAACCTTGGAGAAAAACTTGAAATGTGCTGTTTCCCCATTTTTGAATGGTCACCAATGGGACATAATGAAACAAAGATTGCTAAAGTGAACAGATTTTAGTAATAGAACTCACAATCTCTGTGTAAAAATAAGATAATGATGCTGCCATCTTTCTGAAGTCATTTTTACCCCCCTGTAACTCTGAATCTAAAATTGCCATTTTGACCTCCCTCTACAAAATAGTGGATTACTCAGTAAATATTCATCAATGACATTTAATATTTTGGTTTTCATCACTAAACATTAGCGAAATCGGGTTGAGTTGACACGGAATGACCTATATATTGTGCTGGTGTTACATTCCAAACATAGCCAACATATCAAGGTATGATTGCTATAATAATAGTATGGATGAGAGACTTAAAAATGCTTTTTCTACTTAATTTTTTGTCGTATTGACGGACGATACACTTGTTTGGGCATTCAGGACAGATCAGCCATCAATCCACACTCCTTTACTGAAGGGATGAAGCTGGAAGCTGTGGACCCAGCAGCTCCTTTCACCATCAGTCCGGCCACTGTGGCGAAGGTACGTAACACAATGGACCTGTGCTGTTATCACTCCTAAAATGTGTTCAACACACTAAACTGTTGTAGTTTGGACCTGTTACCATAATACTGTGCTATACAGCTCTGTAATAGACAAATTCAGTGCTAATTTGGGATTTATCGGAAATAAAAAGTTGACTTAAAACAGGCCTTCAGAAGAGTCAAATAATTAGTCTGTTTTACCACACATGAAGGTCAGGCATTTCACACTGAAGGACGGGTATTTTCCATAAACATGGATGTATTCCAGATAACCGAGTTCAGGATGAACAGGAAAACTAGTTGTAGAACTGTGCTTTTCTTCTGAGCTCTGTATGCTCTATTGAATTGCCTGTTTGTTTGTGTTTGACAGGTGTTTAATGACCAGTTTTTTCTGGTGCAAATGGACGATGTGAGAGACGAGGCACAGAAAGAGGAAGGCAAACGCTCTTTCCTGTGTCACAGAGACAGTCCAGGAATCTTCCCTACACAGTGGAGTCTGAAGAACGGAGTCAAGCTCAGCCCTCCTCCAGGTCTGTAGATACAGCTTGCTTTTAATCATCATATACAGTAAGGAAAGATGTGACACAAATGCCTAATAATTTATTAATAAAAAAGACCTAATAGAAAAGAGGTCCACCCTTTCCTTTCAGAACAGCTTCATTTCTTGAAATGCTGTTTTACAAGTCCTGAACTGTCTGTAAGGAAAAATTGCAGCATTCTTCTCGGATGTGCCACCAGGCATGTTCATGTGCACCAACTACTGCATGTGACTATGGAAAAATATTCAGGAGCGCCAGTGCGACTGACCCCGTTAGTCTTTTTACAATGTTGAGTAATGCATCACAGACATATCTCATGAATCCCTCATGAACAAAGTGTAGAGAGAGTGTAAATAAGAGATTCATTGTGCCGTGTAGAGAGTTTCGTTGATTATAATAGAACTTTGTGAGATTGTGATGAACGAAGATGAGTGACAGCTTGTAATGATTTTTAAGGGAGTTTGTAAATTAGATATTGATTTAATACAACAGTTAAATAAGCAAGAAGCTAATATTAAGTGACCTACATTGTCTGACTATAACACTATTGCCTGATTTTGCTCTATTTAACAACTAAGTCACAACTGAGCCGCTGCGCATCTCCATTCAAACACAGTGGTGTTTCGTTTATGAATGAACATGCGTTTTTAAACGAATCTAGTTGATGATTTAATTTACCATTCATAAAGACAGTCACTTGCTTTATTCCTGAATGAATCAGCCATTCGAATGAGTCAAATGAATGAATGATTCAGTTATTAAATCAGGGACTTGCCGTCACCTACTGACAGTTTTAGTTTCATTTTTACAGTATCTTTTTAGTTATTTAAATAATTTAATATTTCTATATTCAAAATTTTATATTTAAAACATTAATCTCAACATGAATAGTAATACAATAGTAGTACAAATTATTTAGTTATAATACAGATTTTATGTGATTGGTAACTTATGCTTAATGTCCTTGTTCTTATTGTTTTTGTTAGAAATTTTAAAAGCCTATAAAATATAATTAAAAAAAAAAATTGACATAAAAGATGACATACTTTCAATAAAGTTGGAATGGAAAAATGCCATTACAAAGATAAAAACAAAATTCCCCTGTAAATCACTTTGAGTCAAAGATCACCTCGTAATGGGAAGGCTAACTTTGTAATCAGATTTTTTGATTATTAATTAGAAGTTGCTCCTGAAATTTTGACTGTGCTCCTAAATGTTTTAAGTTAGGAGCACAAGTGCTCTTAAAAAGAAAAGTATGCGTAGAGCCGTGCCTGTCCATGAATCATTGGTTTTGTGGTAATACGTACACATGAGAGAGCAGTGTTTTTACTCTAGGATGCTCCCTGTCCTGAAAAATGGCTTCATTCACTGGCAGTTATACTGCCCAGCAGAGCAGTCGTTAGACCTAATGGCTGGCGTGGGACGGCTGGCCATGTCATTATGGATTCTTCCCCATTTTAACAGCTGTGAACATACACTGAGGCTTGAGGCTTTTGGACTTTGCCAAACATAAACCCATATGGATGAGAAATCCATAAATGTGATTCATCATATTTTGATCTGGATTCCAGGTGTTTTCTTGACACCAGGTAATGGTTGTGGTACACTATTTGACCTCTTTGGACCTCTGCACTCACATATCAAAGTGTTTATTGCCAGATCTCGTTTACGCCTCACATGCTGCTAATTGCCAATCAACATATTGATTAGTTCTTCATTTGAATTGCCATTGGGGCTCTGTTTGTGGTTTACTTCAAAGTTAAAATCTTGTTTCATCTAGTGTTTCAGTTATTTTGTAATCTATATGTATATTAGGGAGCTAGTCATGCAGGTGACAGTTTCGCAGTTGCACTTGTTGACCTCTGCGTGTGTGTGTGTGTTGGTGTGTGTAGGGTTCCAAGGTCAGGACTTTGACTGGGCGGACTATCTAAAGCAGTGTGAAGCTGAAGCGGCCCCTCAGCAATGCTTTCCTCCAGTAAGTTTCTCTTTCTGCATATTTAAAAATAGGACACAATACGACACAAATACATTAAAGGATTAGTTTACTCCAGAATTAAAATTTCCTGATAATTTACTCACCCCCACATCATCCAAGATGTTCATGTGTTTCTTTCTTCAGTCAAAAAGAAATTAAGGTTTTTGAGGAAAACATTTCAGGATTTTTCTCCGTATGGTGGACTTCAGTGGTGACCAACGCATTGAAGGTCCAAATTGCAGGTTCAGTGCAGCTTCAAAGAGCTCTACACGATCCCAGCTGAGCAATAAGGATCTTGTCGAAATGATTGGTCATTTTCTAAAAAAAATAAATTATATACTTTTTACCCACAAATGCTTGTCAATATTTGGACTTCACGCATTATGTAATCATGTTGGAAAAGTCACGGGTGGCGTAGGCAAAGAAAGTCAACGCCCTTTGCAAAAAAAATGTAAAACAGTAATGTTGGACAATTTTGAAGTTGGAGGAGAAAATGAGATTTTTTTTCGCCTAATTCTACCATTTTGAACCGAAGTACACAGATGAAGAGCTAACCGCACATGTCCTTTACAGCGTGATTACATAATGCATAGGGTTGGGCATCGTTTTGATTTGAACGATTCTGATTCCGATTCCGATTCTTCCTTTCGATTTCGGTTCTTTTCGATTCTCAATTCCGATTCTTTG
>JAHKKF010491151.1:0-24594 GCA_019740295.1 Labeo calbasu | reverse complement strand
AACTACATTCCGAGAAACATTTTGAAACAACAGCAACAACAGCAAATGCTTTGTGAGTTGTAAACCCAGAATTCTAAAAAACAAAACAAAAACAAACAAAAAAAGTCTTGAATTTTGAAAAAAAACAACAAAAAAAACATTTGAGATATTATATTGGAATTGTAAAAAAAACAAAAACAAAAAAAAACAAAACACATTTGTTTTTCAGGAATGTGAGATAAAAAGTTAAAAAGTCACAACTACCTTTTTATTTTTTTTTATTCCATAGTGGGAAAAAAAATGTAAAAATATAATTGTAAGGTAAAAACTCAAAATTCTGAAATAAATTAATAAATAAAGTAATTAATTACGAGATGTAAACTGAAAACAGCAGCAACAACAAATGCTTTATGAGTTGTAAACAAAAAAACACTAAAACAAAAAAGAATTATGAGATGTAAACCAAGAATTCTGAAAAAGAAAAAAATAGAATTGTGAGATATCAACTTGAAATGTGAAGAACAAAGTCTGATTGTGAGATAAAAAGTTAAAAAGTCACAACTAAATTTTTATTTTTTTTATTCCACAGTGAAAAAATTTGCAAAATAATTCTAAAATAAATAAATTCTAAAATTAATAAATAAAAAAATCGGAGATATAAACTTACAATTCTGGAAAAAAACAAACAAACAAAACATAAGTGCGCATTCATGCTTTTTGCAATTACAAAATAATGGAGAAATAATTTGGGTTTATACGGGGGAGCTATATCAAAATGCAGTATGAAAAATTGTACATACTGCAATATTACATATCACAATGTTTTAGAAATTCAACCCCAAAATGTTTATTATATTATATAACCACGCAGTAATGTCTATTTTCAGTGATCTAATGACTTTAAAAATGTATCCAAAAACGTTTGATTATTTATAACAGATGAATGATAAGTCTGGCATCAGTGCATGAACAGATGCTTCATATTATATAACAGTTGGGTTAAAAACAAGACTCAAAACAGTAATAGATTTAAATATGACAGGATGAGCCAATTGAGGACGTTGTAAAATAGCCAGCCTGACATGGCAATAATGCCTACAGCAGATGTGAGTGGTACAACGCCATACATCACAATGAAGAGAAATTGTCACCCACAATGTTATTAATGAAGCAAGCATTAATAGCTGCTCTGTTATGATTAGAAACCTCAGAAAGGTCATCTAATGCACATAGCATCCTAAATTTCCTTTGCATCACAGATACGCTCAGACAAACGTGTAAAACATAATTACAATTTAAAATAGCTGTTTCTGTTTGCTATATATTTTTTCATGTTTCTTCAGAAATCTTTTTATTTCTAAACATTTCTTAATATCAGTTCTTAATGTTTTTTTGTTGTTTTTTTTTGTGGAAACTGCAATGCATTTTTTAAGGATTCTTTGATGAAAAGAACATTTATTTGAAATCTGTATCTTTTGTATCATTTAAATTTAAATTTATTGTCACTTTTGATATATGTAATGCATCCTTGTTTAATAAAAATATATATATTTTTTTTTTTTTAAAAATGCTGACCTCAAACTTTTAAAGAGCAGTTTATGTATCAATCATGCTCAAAGGCCAGATTTCTTTTCTGGGAGAGAGACATTGTGAGCCAATAAAAATCAAGAGAGTTGGTGCACAGAAAACAAGACAACCGGACTGAGATATGGACCATATTTTAGGACTGTTCATTTTACTACGGGATGTTTTACTGGTTTTATTGTTATGAAGAAAATAACATTGTAGCTGTGTGCAGTGATCCGGCAGCATCCAATCAGCAATATTTTAACAAGCCTTAAATCATTCCCTCCCTCCATGCCCTCTTTAAACTTCTCAGGACAGAGAAGATCTATAATATCTGGAGAAAGCAACTGGATAGCATTTTTCACATTCAGTGTAGTTGCTCACTTTTTTTAACTAAACATCTGAGTTTAAATTCTAATTTGACTAATTTGAATCCACAGAAAAATGAAACGAAGATGTTGATTGGCCACTGTTTTGATTGAAATAATTAAAGAATCCTAAACAAAATTACAGTTTTCACAAAATATTAAGCAGCAACTGTTTTCAACATTGATAATAATAATAAATGTTTCTTGAGCTGCAAATCAGCATATTAGAATAATTTCTGAAGCATAATGTGACACTAAAGACTGGAGTAATGATGCTGAAAATTCAGCATTGCATCACAGGAATAAATGACATTTTAATATATATTCACATAGAATGAGTTACTTTGATTCTCATAATATTTCACAATATTGCTTATTTTTGATCAAAGAAATGCATCTTTTGAAATTTTGTTTTTTGGAGAACTTTGATGAAAGGTTTTGATCCAATTCAAATGTTGACTACTATACATCTCGGTTCGGTGCATGAGGCCTTACAACGAATACAGGCAATTCACCCTCAATGCGGAAGGGGGCGCCCGCAGTAATGTAACGCTGTTTGATAACCGCTGGCAGAAGAACAGCGAACGCCAGGAGTTGCGCACTTGAAAACAAAGACACTAGACAGTGATTATGTGCTGATTCTGAACTCTTACTGACAAAGGAGTATAGCGTTACTTTAAAGGCTTGCGCACTCAACTGTCAGCGAAATGGAGCTTTGTGCTCTTGTATTCTACCTCTCTCATTCGGCACAAATCCAAATAGTCCATAATATTTCCATATTTGCGATGTATCCAAATGCTAAACTATTATTTATTATGTAAATTATAGACTTTGTACTTAAGTCGCGTTCTACCGGTGACACAGTTTGGTTCACTGTGTTTTATTTTGATAAGCTACCTAACGTTACTGCGCTGTCAGGTTAGCAATGCTAGAAGCCTGGAACTGATTTGTTTTGTGTTTGTATGCGCCGGCGCGAATACTTCAACTTTCCTCATACCAGAAAAATTGTCCGTCATTGACGGAATTTCAGTGACGGAAAAATCTGAAGGCCGTCCGTCATTTTGACAGTAGTGATGAGTCATTCTTGAATGATTCGTTCATTTTGAATGAATCTTTAATGTGACTCAGGACGAACGAGTCGTCTCAGACGCGACTGATTCTTTCAGTCACGTATGCGCAACATCCTATTAGGTTCTGTGCTGAAATTAGTTCACCTGTTTCGAGTCTTCGGGTTTTGGAGTCGTTCGATCATGTTATGGGGCTGTCACGTGATGAACGAACGACTCGAATCCGAAGTTTCGAGAGATGAACTAATCAATTCTCTTTCCGGCTCACACTGCATCGGTTAAGCTTATAGGACTGTCACGTGATGAACGAACGACTCAAACCCGAAAACTTGTCAGATAAGAGGTGAGGTGAGCTAATCGTAGACTAAACACCCAGGTAAACAATGAATTAATCTTTTCTGTTTTCTATAGCATTATAGTTTTGGCTTGTTTGTAGTGTGATCAACATTTGTGTAAGCAGTAGATGTGTTAGGAAGGTAACACCTAACATTTTTATTATATTTTACTAAAATGAACAAAATGACTTTGAAAAATATTTGTTCATTTTGCTGAACGAGACTCAAAGGTCCGAGTCGATAAAATGATCCAATCCTCCCATCCCTATTTGACAGATTGCATTGAGGGTGATCTATTGTAAATTGTAACTGTAATTCCCACTCCTGTCCAGTTAGTGGCGATGTACGGGATCCAGAACAAAAACGAACTGTCACGAATGTTTTCCTATGCGTTTGACTACGCACAGGCGAGTACACAGAAGCTGCAACGATCTATCACGCCACATTAAAGAGCACCAAAACGCTATTTATTGCTTGAATTTCTTAATGAAATGAACAGAATTTGAAATCTGAGACTTTGTTTCGTATCAGAAGTAACACAAAGCCTAGCCTTTTGCTATTTATTGAAAGGAAGGTGCACTGTGTACAGTTTATTCATCAGCTGAAAACAGCATAGACCAAAAGATCGATTGGGATTTACCAATCGATATTGGTTCATCAAAATGATAATATATTACAATTGAGAAAACCTTTTTGTTTGTTTGTTTGTTTGTTTACCCAGCCCTAGCATATTTTGCTGTTTTTAAACACTGCACTGTCGTCCTGTAGGTTCATGATTAAAAATGTGAACAAAAATATGAAAATGAAAATGACGGGTAATAATAGATTATGACGGAATTTTACGACCCTGTCCGTCAAAATGAAGGACAATGTTAAAGTCTAGCGCAACCTCTTATATATATGAGAACATATGCTTAATTTTCTTTGCTCTACAAATTAGAACAATGCTAACAAAGATAACAAGGCCTTGACCCCTTAACACAGACTTGCAACACCACATGTCCATCAAGCAGCCAATAAGAGCCTTCCAAAGATGACATGTGACCATGTACTTGTACCAACTTCCTTTTCACCTGTGAAAATGCTCATTTATTCCACTGTATTTGTGTTTTTCTGTTTGTCAGGATGTGGTTAGATTAATAAGTGCAGTCACCGGACATACTACTTGGAAACAACTTGTGGATTAATTGATTTTCCAGTGCAGATGTCATGAAAAAGGAAACCTATGTGAAGGAACAGTACAGGCCTAGAGTTGGCATAATGGCTTTTCCTGGTAAGTCATTTTTTTCTTCTTCTTTTTGTTTTAAAGCATGTAGTGTAAATTTGCAGGTTAAAGTTAGGATAGGATGCTTCCATTTTGGCTTGTGTTATAATCATGGGAGTAATTTCTAAATGTGTAAATGTGTTCTTGCCATGTAGATTTATTATAGACACATGCAGTGCTTGTTTGTGTTTCACAGGTTGCTCTATGTCATGATGATTGCTCATTGTTATTATTTGGTCAGAAAGTCTGTACAATTATTTGTTCCATCCTCAAGCTTATAGTCTTTATTTACGGTCAAGAAATCTTTTTATTTGAAGTGTATTTACAATGCTTGTTTGTGTTCCACAAGATGTTCTACTTAATCATTATTGGTTATTTTCTTTATTCCAGGTCTGCCTAAGCAGGTTTTGTTGCTAGTAATTGATTTTATTTTAATGACATTTCTCATTTTTAACATTTTGATCCTTCATGGTTGTTATATCAAGCTTTCTGCAATATCTGTTTTTTTTTTTTTTGCCTTAATATATTGTCTCAGGTTTATTTAGACAGGATTCAATCTTAACATATCCGTATTGCAAGTTGGATTCAATTATTTGAGATTTTTACTTGTAACTTATAGAAATGCACTATAAATGCACTTTGTCCTTTGATGACAGTCATTATGATATCTGATAATTATTAAATTTTAGGAAATGGCATTGAAAGAAGATGGTGTGTTCATTTGAATTTGTTAGGTAGCATACACTACCAGTCAAAAGTTTTTGAACAGTAAGATTGTTTAAAGTATTATTATAAAAGTCTCTTCTGCTCACCAAGCCTGCATTTATTTGATCCAAAGTACAGCAAAAACAGTAAAATTTTGAAATATTTTTTACTATTTAAAATAGCTGTTTTCTATTTGAATATATTTCAAAATGTAATTTATTCCTGTGATTTCAAAGCTAAATTTTAGCATCCTTACTCCAGTCTTCATTGTCACATGATCCTTCAGAAATCATTCTAATATGCCGATTTGCTGTTTAAGAAACATATAATTCTTATTCTTTTTATGATTATTATTATTATCAATATTTAAAACAGTTGAGTACTTTTTTAATAAATAAATAAAATTAATAAATAAAAGCTTTTTATAACATATATATTAGTATTATTTTATTTTTGGGGGGAAAGAAATTAACACTTTTATTTAGCAAGGACACTTTAAATTGATCCAAAGTGATGATAAAGATTATAATGTTACAAAAGATTTCTATTTCAGATAAATGCTGTTCTTCTGAACTTTCTATTCATCAAAGAAACCTTAAAAAATAAATAAATCATGTTTTTGAGCACCAAATCAGAATATTAGAATGATTTCTGAAGGGTCAAGTGACTGGAGTAATGATGCTAAAAATTCAGCTTTGAAATCACAGGAATAAATTACATTTTAAAATATATTCAAATAGAAAACAGTTATTTTAAATAGTACAAATATTTCAAAATTTTACTGTTTTTGCTGTATTTTGAATCAAATAAATGCAGGCTTGGTGAGCAGAAGAGACTTTTAAAAAACTGACTGGTAGTGTACAAAAAACAGGGCCCAGGTGTAAATGCAACTTAAGATGGCAGTAGTCTTGCATAAGCAGATCTTTTGTGAAGAAGTCAACCAATCAAAATTGGATCAGACATGTGGCAGATAGTGAAGGTGTTTTTCAGTTTTGTGTGCAGTATGCATCAGACGGTTGTGACGGGTGCAGAGTATGAGCAGGTTGCAGAAACACACGCAACTTCTGTCTCTGTTGTGTTCGATGGCAGTAATTGTGAAATCGCATACATGCACGGGAAAGCAGCAGATGGAAATGGCGTGATTGCATGGCAGTGCTGAGTAGAAAAAATATTAATATATAAAAACTACATCTTTTAGCTCTTTCAGAACTTTCAAGGTCTCGCTATGAAACAAACAAAACATCTCTCTCGTACCCCAGCTGTAAAGTGGCACATCGGCAAACGTGTTTTGACGGTGCAGTACGTGCTGAGCGTGTTCAGGAAACAGAACAGCATGAAAATAAGGAGCGTGTTGTTTATGAATTCTTAGGGCTGAAAAACACCCATCTGTCTCCGAAATAACCTCCTCCGCACCTTTCTGTACTTTGTCCCACTGTAAGCACCTTTTGTCTGGCCTGATATGTTGACAGTTGTACAATGTGTTCTGTTTATGGAGCTCTGGAAATGCCTTCCCTGCTCAAAACTGCCATGATAACTTTGGTGACTGACCTCCTTTATGGTGTGTGTGTTTGTGTGTGTGTCACTATGTGTAGCTAATTATTGATGGTAGCTGTCATTAAAATGCACTGGAATTTGATTTCATTAAAATTCTATTGCAAATAAAACAAGGCTATGGTTGGAATGCCATATAAGCATACTGTGCTTATTTTTCCCACTATGTTGTATGGATAATGTGCACAGTATGCTACTTTTACTCAAATTTTCTACTTTATTTGCCAAAATGTGCAGGAAACAACAACATGGACTCCATTTTACCTTTCATTTAAATTTGACAAATTAACCACGAGTAATGTCAGCCATTTTAACATTTTTTTTCTTAACTCATTATTTGATATACTATCAAGAATCAAGATTTTATTTTATTTTATTTTATTTTATTCCCAGTTCTCCGGACCATTCATAGATGGACCGTGGTATTCTATTTATTTTGTTTTGTTTTGTTTCATTTTATTATTTTATTTTATTTTATTTTACCCAGTTCTCCACGCCCTTCACAGATAGACCCTTTCTCACAGATGGACCCTTTCACAAAATGTATTTTGTTTTACTTCATATTTTATTTTTTTGTACATTTTTATTTTATTTTATGTTATTTTATTTCCCTGTTCTCCGCACCCTTTACAGAAGGACCCTGGGCATACTGTTTCACAAAACAACATTTTATTTCATTTTATTAAAGAAGTGCAGTGTTTTTTTTTGTTTGTTTTTTTGTTTTTTAAATAACAAATTATTTATTTTACTTTTTGATTTTTGTTTTCATTTTATTTTTTATTTTTATGTAAATTTTATTTTATTTTATTTTATTTTCCCCAGTTCTCCACACCCTTCACAGATGAACCCTGAGTGTACTATTTTATTTTATTTTATTGATTTATAAACTTAATTTAATGTAATTATAATAAATTTCATTTTGTTCCCTAGTTGTCCGAACCCTTCGAAGATGGACTCTGGGCATACTATTTTACTAATTTATTTTGTTTTGTTTTATTTTATTTTACCCAGTTCTCCACACCCTTCACAGATGGACCCTGGTACTATTTCACAAAATGTATTTTATTTTATTTGACGTTTTAATTTAATTTAATTTTATTTAATTTAAGTTTTCTGCACCCTGGGCGTACTATTTCACAATAAAAAAATTATTTTATTGTAGAGTGAAGTGTATACTGCACAGTGTATAGTACAGTAAGTAGTAAGATTGTATTCCATTCTGAACATAGTTCAAGTGTCCTTGAATGTAGTACAGGCAGTTGGTTCAAAGGTAAATGGTCAGGTGGTGATTTAGTTGAGGTTTCTCCATGTTATCCTATGTTGCAGCATGTAGCCGTGGGGCGGCAGTGATTGGACTGAGACTGGCTCTTAGTCACACCCCTTCATTCAGATATACAGCCACCCACTGTTCCTCTGTGTGCATGAATATGAATTACAATTCCATGCTTCAGCAGTCTGTGCGTCCTTGAGGAGATTTTCTTTTACCTGAACCTCCTTATTTTTCAATTACATAACCATGCATAGAAACCATTATTGTAATATTCTCATTCATTGAATCAACATTCAAGGCTTCCCTTCGGCTGAGAAACCGAGCTTTCAGATACCCAGTAAGTGAGAGAGGCAATTTACAGTCTAAAGCTGAAAATAAACATTATGACTGCTTTCACTCCACAGCTTCAAAGATCTGAACATTAAAGGTAATTTGTAATGTAAGGACGGTTTTAGAAGTGTAAAATAAGACCCTGGCACAAATTTCAATACATTAAAGATAATGGTTTAAAAGAATATTTTATTTTCAGTCCTCCACACCTGGGCATAGTATTTCACAAAATTTATTTTATTTTATTTTATTCCCAGTTCTCCACAACCTTCATAGATGGGCCCTGGGCATACTATTTTGCAAAATATTTTATTTTATTTTATACAATTTTATTTTATTCCCAGTTTTACGCACCCTTCATAGATGGACCCTTGTGCATATTATTTCACTATTTTTATTTTATTTTATTTTATTTTATTTTATTTTATTTTATTTTATTTTATTTTATTTTATTTTTATTTATTTTATTTTATTCCCAGTTCTCCGCTCCCTTTATAGATGGACCCTGGGCATACTATTTTAATTTAATTTAATTTAATTTAATTTTTATTCCCAGTTCTCCGTACCCTTCATAGATGGGCTATTTTATTTTATTTTATTTTATTTTAGTTTAGTTTAGTTTAGTTTAGTTTAGTTTAGTTTAGTTTAGTCCCAGTTCTCCACACCCTTTATAGATGGACCCTGGGCATACTATTTCACTATTTTATTTTATTTTATTTTATTTTATTTTATTTTATTTTATTTTATTTTATTTTATTTTATTTTATTTTATTTTATTATTGTTTCATCATCATTTCATTTTAGTGATAGAAAAAGAAAATCAGCGAACATTTTTCGCCACTGTTTCTTTAACAGAAATAAACACTTCTACGGATTAGAAACAACAAGATTGTTAGTAAATGGCAGTATTAGCATTTTTGGGTAAACCATTCCTTAAACAGCATTACTGAGGTCTTAGCATTTACCAAATTCATCCTTACATAAACTTCAAGCTTACATAAACGTTAATATTCAAGGCGAGCAAGCAAGCGAGAGAGAGAGAGATTGTGTGTCTCTATGTGATGTGGTGAGGGCTGATGGGTAATTATGGCTATGCTGAGCGAGGGGCCTCCCCTACTCTGAAATACAGAAGCGCTCTCACTCTTCTGTAATCCAGACGCCACACGCCTGATTTCATAAGTTGCGCTTTTAGTAATGTGCTTCAACCCCACATAGTGAAATGGAGAAATATCGTAATAATCCACTTATCAGGGAAAAGCACATTCCGATAATCCTGCCTGCTAAAATGGGCCGCTGTTCTTACTACTACGGCGTTAGCTGTTGCCCCAAGTCCTTCCTGCGACGCTTCATGATGGAGCTGCCACGTGCAAAAAGTAGAGGTGTCTCTGAGAGCGGCTGATAGGTGCCACGGAGTAAGAGTTCAGAAGATTACGTCCACATAGACAGATTAAAATGCATGGATATTTTCCTGTCTCTGGGTAGATTTGTGTTACTATAAGCAAGCTCTTTCTGTTCTGAGATAACTGTGTGTTTATGTGTAAGGTTTATTTTATTGCTGAGACTCGTGGGTTTGCGGTTCTTGTAAGTGATTACTCATGGAACTCTCTCCAGTGTTTCCTCTGCAGACCACCTCTGATGCAATACAGAATAATCTTTGCACACTGAATTAAGGTCATTATTGTACTCGGCTTAGCTGGTTTTGTTGCTGGATTACTGACTTGGTTTGCTGTGCAGTGGATTTCTCAATTGGGAGGCCAGGAAAACCTGTAATTGTAGGCTGATGTGGTGTTGAAGTGGCACATCAGAATGTTATCTAAATCACAGGAATGGTCTTGATGCGTTTACAAGCATGGCGTCTTGATCAATATGGCTATTTACTGTGGATTTGACCCTGTGTTTATGGTCAATATCAAAGACAGTGCAAAGATAGAACATGCTACTTGTTAGAAAATTAATGGAAGACGTTTTAATGCTCATTGGGGCAATCGTCTTATTGGGTTTTCCATAGCTAATGGCGATATCTAAAGAGCAGCGTGGCTGATTTAAAGGGATAGTTCACCCAAAAGTGAAAATTAGCCCATGATTTACTCACCCTCAAGCCATCCTAGGTGTATATGATTTTCTTCTTTCAGGTGAATACAATTGTTGTGAAATTATATTAAAAAATGTCCTGGCTCTTTCAAGCTTTATAATGGCAGTGAATGGCTGTTGAGATTTTGAAGTCCAAAAAAGTGCATCCATCCATCATAAAAAGTGCTCCACATGGCTCCGGGGGGTAAATAAAGCCTCTCTCCACTGTGCTTCTGTGTTCGCCTAAATATGGATATGCATCGATTTGCTTCAGAAAACCTTTATTAACCTCCTTGTGGAGCACTTTTTATGATGGATGGATGCACTTTATTGGACTTTAAAATCTCAACAGCCATTCACTGCCATTATAAAGCTCGGAGGAGCCAGGACATTTTTAAATCTAAATCTAACGTCTGAAAGAAGAAAGTCATATACACCCAGGATGGCTTGAGGGTGAATAAATCATGGGGTAATTTTCATTTTTGGGTAAACTATCCCTTTAATGCTGATGTGTAATGCAATTTAAGGATACTACAGGTATGTAGATTTTAAACTAAGAGATATCACTGTAATTTGCCAAGTTGATTAATGACAGTACATTAAAACAGTTGTTTTGTATTACAGGTTTTCTGAAATGTAATGTTTAAATATGCAAATGAGGCACTATCTAATTACATATGCACTGATTTGCATAGAGTTCCAGAATGCTAGATAAAGCCAGGTTTAAAATTCCTATAACAATAAAAAAAAAAGTTTTTTTACAGTGGGATTTTGAATGTCTTTTTATCACTCCATAAATCAGAAAATACTGTCAACAGCTTTTAAATAAATAAATAAATAAAATTAACTTTTTTTTTGGATTTCTGCCTCAGTGCATAAGAGAAACTCAGTGTGTGAAAATGATTTAATTGATTCTGTTATTTTAAGCATTGGAAAGTAACACTTAAATGTGTATTTTGGATAAACGTACGATATCAAAATAGGTTTTATTTGAGAAATGCAAAAAAGGCCTTTTACACTGATTGATAGATAGATAGATAGATAGATAGATAGATAGATAGATGATTTTAGGTGATTTTTGTCTTTCTCTATTCAAGTATCTGAATCACTACACATTACTGGAAATAGCCACCCAGGGGCATTACTAAGATGTGAGTGACTTGCTAAAAAAAAGACTTTGTCTGTATTTGTGTGTGTGTGTGTGCATGGAGCTACGTGGAATGATTTGATTCACACTGACGGGTTATGACCTTGTAAACTGGCCTGTAGTCAAAAATCTCATAGAAAACACAGACAGACTTCCACTAACTGATGCTAACTCGTCTTGCGACTGCACTAAGCTCTATTTCTTTATAATTCATATTCACATGCTGTATAATTGTGGGAAGCAGCAGTGTGTCTGTCTGTTTATCTGTTTTCCCTATATATCTGTTTACTGTAATGTAGCAGCCAAAGCTGAGATGCAGTGAGAGAATATAGCAGCTAATTGGAAGTGGTTACATATTGAGAGTTCAATTGAACGAGTGTTTTCTGGAAACAGCCTGGGGCCAGACAGAGGCAAAAGGAACAGAGCGGGGGGGTCGAGCTGCACAACAATCAGCACACACACACAATCAAGCCTTTGAGTGAAATGGGAGTTTTTTTTTTGGTAGGAGTTTTATTTGTAGTTTTGAAAGAGTCTTGGGGCCGTTTGCACTGATGATGGACAGGATGAGAGAAAAGTTTGTTCTTGCTTTGATGTTTGAAATGAAATGTGTAAATTGTCTGTAGACTGTGTGGGCTGGGTAGCAATTACTGGTTTGTTGACGTGCATTTGTTGACGAGTAACTAACTAAACATATATATATATAAAGTGTATGTAAAAAAAACATCAACAGAAAATAACACAGACTTTAGTGATTTGTTTGTAAAATTACATTTTTTATTTTATTTTATATTTTTTTATTATATTTTCGACAAAACAAATCTTGGCACTAAAATAACAGTCTTTAGTGATTTGTTTGTAAGTTTATTTTATTTGAATTTGAATTTAAATGTATTATTAATTTTGTTTTTTTAATTTTAATTTATTTTATTTTATATTTTTGACACAAAAAATGTTGGCACTAAAATAACACAGACTTTAGTGATTTGTTTGTAAGCTTATTGTAATTTACATTTTATTTTATATATTTTTAAATTTTTAAATTAAATTTTATTTTATTATGTTTTATTATTTTATATTTTTATTTTGTTTTTGGCACAAAAAAAATTGGCACTGAAATAACAGGCTTTAGTGTTTTATTTGAAAGCTCATTTTATTTAATTTCATTTTTTATATTTCATTTTATATATTTTGTAATTTTTAATTTAAATCTTTAGTTTAATTTTTAATTTTGTTTTATAGTTTTATTTATTTATATATTTTTGACACACACACAAAAAAATCTCGGCACTGAAATAACACAGACTTGTAAGCTTTATTATTTTATTTTATTTTTTATTTTATTTTACTTTACTAAGGGTGATAATATAAAGTTCCAAACCACTATTATTTCTATACTTGCAAGGTAGAACTGGTGGTGTGATTTAGCTGAGAGGATAAAAGAGAGAAAAAATTAAATTAAAATGGGAAATTGAACATTTTAAAATATTTAAAGCAAATAAAACTGTCATAAAAGGCCTCAAGGTAATTACAGTTTAAGATTGTTTAAACACTATTATTATTGGGACAAACAAGTTAATAAATAAAATGTGCTGAGTGTAGTTTTATCTCCTTTAAAGTATGATTAGTTCATAGTTTTTGTATTTGCTGTTCATGTACACCGCTTTATATCATGTCTATGAGCTGGCACATTATTTCCATGGAAGCAGGACTTTCACACACCCACAGATGCTGTAATGACAGTAATGATTTCAGATGCCATGCTTTCAGCATGATGTGTACAGATAGATTATATATTATGCAGTGTGACATGTCTCTGTTGTGGATTTGCATGTGTCAGACCTGCTTTAACAGACAGTTTCCATCCTCTCACTGCCCTCAGCACTGTCCTGCTGACCCAGTGGGTCTCTCATCTCGCCTCGAGGGCCAGCATGGACTTTTAAATGTGCCATATCCTTCCCAGCAGCCAAAGCTAGTCTCACAGACATGGTGTCTTTGTGGGCACATGACCTGAGATGACCTCCCCGTCTTCCTCTATATGTCTCTACTCACTCTTCTCCCTCATATGTCCTGCTTTCTGCATGAAATCTGTCACATGTTTGTCTTGGAGGTTGCAGGGTTTGTATCTTCCCAACGGTTTTGGTGTTAGTGAGTCACCAAGGCAACCCAGGGACACGTCTGCAGTCCCTCATCCTCCAGCACAGACCTTTATTTCTTGTCACTGGCGCGCTCTATTTCAAGGGAGAGACTTTGAACAGCCCTGATTCACCGTATCGATCGCTCCGATCCAAAGGCTGCTCTATAAACTCTCTTTTGTCCTACTGACCAGGTTGCCAGCAGTCTGAATCTCTTCTCTGACAGACTCTCTGACTTATGCAGCACCGCTGAACATTTATGCTAATGTAGTCAGGCCCCCGTGAAAACCGCAGGCTGTCTTGCTAAAACGTCCTCCATGTACTTACAAGGTGAAACTGGGAATGTCATTTAGCTGAGAGGGAGGAAAAGATTTAAAATTTAAAATATGAAATTTGGAAATGTGAAATATTTAAAGCAAACAAAAATGAGACTGAGATAAACTTGCTGGAGAGGCTCAAGTTTATAACAATTTTAGATTGTTTTACTTCTAAGCAAATGACTTTGTGATGTTAGCTGCATTTTATTCTCTAACACAGAAACGTGAGACATATGAGCTTGTCTTAATTAAGATTTTATAGGAATTAAATATAAACTACTTTTGACTGAATTGCATATTAACTTTTGATGACTATTCTTCAATATATAATTTATAAAAATAATAGTATTTAATACTAGTATTTAGTATTGGGAAGTGGTGTGTGTTTGTGGTGTTGAATTTAGTTGCATAATTCCGCCATTAGATGGTGAAAAACACGCAGTAAAGACTTTTATATTAAAAGAGACTGAAATGTTGTAAACATGGAAGTTATTTTTACTTTCAACAGAACCTTGTAAGACGCAGCGCTGTCATTGGAAATCACCTTTAACAGATGAAAGGATCGTAGGACAAAGATATCGCCTTTCTTAACGGGCGTTAAAACTAATGTTTTATTGTGAATATGAGCAAAAAATATGTGCAAAAAACTGTCTGAGGAGCAAAAGGCGTTTGTGGTTGGCCAAACTAAACCGGGATTTCCAGGGCAAGAACCTTGACAACAATCGTGTTTGTTCTTATCATTTCTGGTCAGGTATTTTTACTTTCATCAGCCCCTTGTAAGACCACACAGTCATCGGAAATCACCCTTAACAGATGAAAGGATAGTACGACAAAGATATTGCTTTCCTAAGCGGACATTCAAACTAATGTTTTATTGTGAATATGAGATTGAGCTGAAGAATGAATGCTGTGTCAGAAGCGGGTAATCACACTCGCTCAGTTCATCTCTCTCTCATAATACAGTGAGCTTTTAATACAGCAATAAAAAAAGCTTTCAATGAAGCAACTCAACGTTACGTTGTTAATTGTTCTAAAGTGACATTTTCAAATTAGTAACTTGGGCTTGGGCTCAGCTGTTAAACTGCCGAACTGAGATTTGAGTCCGTGGTGGAAGGAAGTAGTTTGCACAAAAAAGGATTTTAAAGACACTCAGTTGTCGTGTCTTATGCATTTACACTCTTGTGATGTCAAATTGTTGTATAAATGCAATAGAGAGTTTTCACAATATGTCATCAATCAGCTACATTGGCAGCACTGAATGTAAACAGTGCCACTGAACCAGAAGAAAATTGCATATTTTGCCGAGTATTGCTGCTGAAAGTGGTTAGTTATTGTCATGTTTTGGGCTGTACTAATCGGTTGGACCGATTTAAAAACGTTTGGAGTAAAGTTACCATAGACTGCCAAAAGTTAAAACAAATCAATGAGACAAGTGCAAAAAACTGTCTGAGGAACAAAAGGTGTTTATGGTTGGCCAAACTGAATCTGGATTTCCAGAATCTTGACAACATTTGTGTTTGTTCTTATCGTTTCCCATCAGGGAGGTGAAATATTATGCTAATATGTTAATTAATACAGCTCGTGTGTATTTTTATCCCCTATTAACTTTAGTTTGTCAAAATATTGCACCCTTTCTTGCTTACTAAGTCCTTCTCCATATGATTTAGCAGCTTCCACATGTTTTTTTATTCTGTGATTTAGACTGCATACAATGCAGAACAATGTATTTAGTAGTACAGTAATCATGCAATTCATGCTGTTGTTTACATCCAAGTATCACCAATATGACCACGTATCTGGGTGACTGACCAAATCGTGACGTAAGTGCAAACCCCCTATATCGCACTCATAGCCGTGCGATATGGCTGTATGTCGGCACATTATGACATAGTGACAACCGCATTTAAATGCAGGAGTGAGTCCCATAAATTATCGTTCCATGTGTGTACGGAACAGCAGTCACTCCTGCATTTGTAACCATAGCAACATTTTGGCGTCCTGCGGGGGTTATTAAGAATTAAGCCATTTTTTTGACCGAAGACTCTTTTTGTTTGTCGATTTTAACTAAACTATCGCTGATAGACACGTGCTGTGTTTTGTTTATGCTTGGGAGGCTGCCTTAAAGAGAACTGTCTAGCAGTGTAGCCATGTCCTCATATTTACAAGCACTTTTAGGCATGTTGTTTGGTCTTGGCTCGTAAAGCTAGGCACGTTATGGGGTTAATAAAGTGGTCTGTTGAGGATGTGAGAACATTGTTTTTTTTTGTTTTGTTTTTTTCTATGAAGATCTGGCAACACTGACACTTTACCGCAGGGCTCCTGAGCGCAACTAGCCCCATGTCAAAATATGCTAAGGTTAAGACTTCTTTCACTATTATTTTCTTACATCTCACATACAGACAAAAACACATTACTTCGTATTGTTTAATATGTTAACATCTTTTGGGAGAAGGAATGTTGATGGAAGATTGGGGAGGTAAGGTTAATGGAAGGTTCTGTTTAGGATTTTTTATTTTTTTGAATCTGCTTCATTCATTCTAAACCAAAATTGAATTTGGCGTGTGTGGTTATCAGATCAGGCACAGTCATGTTGTGAGCTATGTTCTGGGTCGTGGCATTGAAGTATGGCTCTGCTCCAGGCTTTGGGCCAACACTAACTCCTTCCTAAGTTTGTCATGTCTGTCTTTGTCTGAATGATAAATGAATCAGACATAGGCCTACTATACCAACTTAAATCCATTATGCTAGTGCTTTGCGGTGATTTTAATCTTCGTTTTCACCCTGGTTTTGCTTTCAAACTTCTTGTAGTCTGCAGACTTCTCTATCTTTGCATTCTTGTGTAATTCACTCCTCAGTTTTTGAACATTTAGCCTACCTTCCCTAGTAAAAAAGAAATATATTTAAAATATATTTATTTTATACCAAGTATAGTTTAAATCCATTACATTTTTACCAACATATCACTTGAGACTTCCTGATATAAAAAAAAATTAAATTTTGTTTGCAGTACTACTTTAATTAATATTAGGTTTATAAGTTTATAAAATGTGCTTTAATGCTGCTATCGATGAGGATTGTATGATCTCTGAATAATATTGGTCTTTAATTGCAAGATATTTAAAGTGTACGTAAAGTGTACTTTCAATAGTTCCACTTTAGCACAATCAAATATACTTTAGTATATCTTTAGTTGGACTTCAGCACTATTTATGCACAATTAAAGTGCGTTAAGTACAAAAATAGTGTTTCCATTTTAGCAGACTTTAAAGGAGAAGTCCACTTCCAGAATAACAGTTTACAAATAATTTACTAAACCCCTTGTCATCCAAGATGTTCATGACTTCAGTCGTGAAGCAATTATGGTTTTTGAGGAAAGCATTTCAGAAATGTTCTCCATACAGTGGACTTCATTGGTGCCCCCGATTTTGAACTTCCAAAATGCAGTTTAAATGCAGCTTCAAAGGGCTCTAAACAATCCCAGCTGAGGAAGAAGGGTCTTATCTAGCGAAACGATCATTTTTTTTTTTTTTTTTTTCGGGAAATATTTTTTTTTATACTTTTTAAGCACAAAAGCTTGTGTAGCACTAGCTCTGGGATGCGCGTCCACGACACTACGTACTATTGAATCACGTCGAAAGGTCATGCGGAACGTAGGCGGAGCATACATAATTTCAAACATAATTTCTTTACGACTGACGACAGAAAGACGTAAACATCTTGGTTGACAAGGGGGTGAGTAAATTATTTGTAAATTGTTGTTATGGAAGTGGATTTCTCCTTTAAGTATACCAGTTTAGTACACTAAAAGTATAACTGCAAAGTACTTTAAGTACATAAATATGTAAATGCATTTGTAGTATACTTAGTATAAAATTAATTTCAAATACATTTTAGTATATTTATTTTTCACTAGGGTTTTTCTTCAATCACTAATGAGCCCAACCAAATGCAAACAACAAAAGTCACTAACACCATGACATGACTGGAACACATTAAAGTTGAAAATGTTAACAAATTACTTGTGCTGTTTTTCATTCTTAAGTGTAGCTTTGGATAATAATAACAAGTTTTGCATAATAACAATGTATTAGTAATTTGTTTAACACAGTCATTGGGCTTTGTGTTGGCTTTTCTGCTTTCCATCTGTCTCTTTTTGGGCCATGCTACAGCTTTTTTTTTCTGGCAGAATCTCTTGTTCTGTCATTGTCTGATTGCAGGCATTTTTTTCATGACTAAAGTATATATTTTATATACTTTATAAAAAAAATTGTCATTTACAATCCAAGTTTCATCTCCCTTTCGGGAATGATTGTGTTTGTCTTTGTGTCACTTTGGCGTCTGAATTACAGTAAACTCTAACTTATAGTTTTGATTTAGCAGTCATAAAGAAACCCCTCCATAACTATGAATATACAACTGCCAAATTAAACTTGATTAAACTCTATGGCATTTCACAAACGTCCTTTTTGAGAACTGAGGGCCAGGCTGTCTCATAAATAAAGAAGGGAACATCAAAATGTTACACCTGAATTACAGTTACGCTGCTTCTCTTTATGCGTGTATATCATGGTAGGATGATTTGTAGCGTTCCTCTATTCCTGATTGGTCTGTCAAAATCATTTCTGAGCTACTTTACTGCTGGCACTTCTTTGTATTGGTACTTTAACACAATAGAATATAAAACATGTTTTGTTTCTTCAGTGATATAAAAACATTTTTAGCAACGGACTCCCACACACAGATGTTTCGAACAGTTGGAGCTGACCAGAGAGGGAGTAGACAAATGAATAATCATGAAATCACAGAGTAATGGACACATATTGATATTTGTTAACAATTATTAGAACTTGCAAAGGCGAGATATGGATAACCGTGCTGTTTTGCACCGTTTTCATATAAAACTGCTTGGTCTGTGCATATTTCTGTCCTGAATGAAGAAAGGAGTAGTATGAATAGAGGACTTGAATCTTAATGATTGATTTGTTTATTACAAAAATGCAGCTTTTCACTTCACTAGACAAGTTTTTGAACAGTAAGATATTTTTTTTTTTTTTTTTTTTAATAAAGAAGTTTTTTCTGCTCACCAAGCCTGCATTTATTTGTACAAAGTACAATAAAATAAAATAAAATATTTTTACTGTTTAAAATAGTAAATTTTGTATTTGAATATATTTCAAATTTAAATTTGGCATCATTATTCGTCTTCAGTGTCACATGATCCTTCAGAAATCATTCTAATATGCTGATTTGCTATTCAAGAAACATTTTTTTAAATAATAATAATAATAATAATAATAATTATTATTATTATTATTATTATTATTATTATTATTATTATTATTATCATCAATATTTTGAACCGTTTCTTTTTTTTCAGGATTCTTTGATGAATAGAAAGATCCAAAAATCAGTATCTATCTAAAATGAAAAAAACGTTATACCTTTTATACCAAAAAACTATACCGTTCAAAAGCTTTGAGTCAGTAGAATTTTTTTTTTTTTAATAAATAAATAAATAAATAAATAAATAAATGTATTTATTGATTTATTTTATTTATTTTATTTATTTATTTTTTTTATTGCTTTAAATTGACCAAAAGTGATGATAAAGACATTTAATGACTATAAAAGACTTCTATTTTATATTTTTAAATCTATTTTAGCTGTTCTTTTGAATTGTCTATTTATCAAAGAAACCTGGAAAATTCTACTCAGCTGTTTTCAACATAATATTAATAATAATAATAATAATAATAATAATAATATATGTTTTTTTGAGCAGCAAATCAGAATATTAGGAATAAATTACATTTTAAAATATATTCAAATAGAAAGCAGTTATTTTAAATATTAAAAATATTTCAAAATTTTACTGTTTTTGCTGTATTTTGGATCAAATAAAAGCAGACTTGAGTAACAGAAGAGACTTCTTTAAAAACATTAAAAATCTTACTATTCAAAAACGTTTTTGACTGGTAGTGTATGTTCATTTTTCAATGAACTGTTCCTTTAATATCACTTTAAATATGGTTTTCTAAGCTACATAGATTGATGAGGTTCATCAAAGAATGTACTTGAAGACCACATGAAATAAAAATTCATTTTACTTGCACAGAAGTTAAAGTAAAATGAGTACATGATATTCCAAAGAGGAAAACAAAAGTATTCCCATAATCCTTCATAAAAATGTAACTACTTTTGTTGCCTTTGAAATTACTTTTCAGCTGATGTAACCAAGGCCAATAATATCTTAGCCTACTTTTGACAAACCAATCTAAACCTGATGGGAGAAAAAAAATCATGCTCCATCGTTTATTATTTCCCTCTGAATGTTTTATGTCACTTGGAAAATTAAATGTGTTGCAATGCAAATATTGTCTTCAAGCCAACATGAAATCATAGTCTGTTGACTTTCCAAATACTTGTTTCTGCTGTTATTGTGAATGATCAACCATTGCACATTATTCTAAAAAAAAATAAGGTTTTCTTTGTAATCTTTAATCAAAATGTAGTAACTTGCTCTACATTCAAAGCATTCACCTGTTTCATTAGTTCAAACATAAAAGTGTAGGAATGTATTTAATCTTCTACTAAACCACGAGTACAAAAGTATGTCTCTCGTACTCTCATGCACACAGAGTAACACGGTCACGCTCGTTGTAATTAGCACCCTTTGAGTAATGGGCTGATTCAGCCTGGAGGTGTTGTGCCAAATCAGCACTCAGATAAGTTTCAGCTCCTTCAGGAACGTCTGTTTGTAACGGCTTGCCAACCGACACACACACACAAGCCCTGCTTCTGCCCTTTAGTAGTGCTGAAAGTGTAATGATTTTGTTGTGAAGCACATCCGCTGTGGTTATATATGTGTGTGTGTGTGTGGATGGACTGTATCCATAAAGACGCTTGGGGGACTGCAGAATATATATTAGCTTTAGAACAAGAACAGATCAGAGCATCCAAAACCTAACCTAATGTGCACTGTCAGTAAAACCACGAGCTCCTGATCCCAATTTGCTTGTATCTCTGAAAGAAACTGAAAGAGCGTGTGAGGGCTTTGCATAACTGAGTTTACTAGGGCTGTCGTTTAATTGAGTATGATTAAATTTTTTTTTTTTTTAAGTGTTGTAAAAATTGAACGTAATTAATCACGCCGGCTGACCCATGCAGGGAATTCAAGCTTGAAGTGCCACCAATATTTAAAAAAGGTTGCATACTACATAATCTGAACAGTTTTTAAATCTTTAAAGGCAATGAAATTAATTTTAATGACTACATTTTATTTTTATTCTAATTGTCTTTTTAACTTGTTTTAATTTTAAAGGAGAAGTTCACTTTCAGAATGAAAATTTCCTGATAATTTACTCACCCCCATTCATCTAAGATGTTCTTTTCTTTCTTCGGTCAAAAAAAGGTTTTTGAGGAAAACATTCCAGGATTTTTCTTCATATAGTGGACTTCAATGGTGATCAACAGGTCCAAATTGCAGTTTCAATGCAGTTTCAAAGGGATGAGGCTGAGCTAGTGCAAGATGAGCATTTGTGGTTAAAAAGTAAATGACAGATTGTTTTGCTAGATAAGACCTTTATTCCTCAGCTGGGATTGTGTAGAGCACTTTGAAGCTGCATTGAAACTGCAATTTGGATCTTCAAACCGTTGGCCTCCATTGAAGTCCACTATATGGAGAAATATCCTGGAATGTTTTCCTCAAAAAATGGAATTTCTTTGTGACTGAAGAAAGAAAGATGTAAACATCTTGGATGACATGGGGATGAGTTAGGGCTGGGCGATACATTGATAACAATAAGTATAAAGCAATATGAATTTCCTTGATAAACGAAAACAATAGTTCGGTATATGTTTATGCGGCAAAAGAGCGCTGGTTAAAGCGCGCCACTCGGACCGTTTACCCGTTCGGATCAAAGTTCAAACGACGGCAGTGTTGCCAAGTCAGCGGTTTTGCCGCAGGTTGGTTTTGATGTCCGCGGGTTGAAGCGATCCCAATTACGTCATATTTATCCCCTGAAATACAAGTTTACCAGAGGAACCCCGACCAGGAAAACGTGTATTTTATCCCGCAGAGCGCGAATTGGGCGGGTTTTGTTGTGAAAACCTGGCAACCCTGAACGGCAAACTTACTAGAGCAGATGAGTTAACTCCCTAATGAGTCTTGGTCACTAAATGGCTCCAGTGTGAAGCGCTTGAATTCAGTAAAGAACACCAATGACTCAGTTTAAAGCCAGATGAAACAGTGTTGACAAACGGGAGAAACACTATGTGCAAACGATACAGTCAGAAAGCTTTTTAATCTACAAATCGCCATCATTTACCATAGATTTACTGCAGTAGCACTAACTGCACAGTGATATTGTTGGAAATGTGGGTATGTTTGTGTCAAATTTTATTATATCATTAATGTAGACATATATTAAATGTATTGGAGGAGTAATGGAATATAATTACAGTGTTTTTTGTGATTAAGCTATAGCGTTTATGCATTTATACAAAATGTATTTGTACTACTGTTTTTCATACAAATACCTAGGAACCATATTACATTTTTTCCATGGTTTTGAGGTGCTATATTTGTGGTTTTAACTGATAACTGATGATACTAAGTAAGAGCAATGGTTAATTAAAACAAAAAAAACTCAAACAGTCAGAATGATTACATTTCACCATTTAAAAATGAGGTTGCTATAATTTTTACAGATATTACTGATTTTGATAATGAACATAAATCTACATCTGCATCCTAACTCAAGCTACTAACGCATGTGTATTTCTAGGAGACAACAAAGTCAGATTATTATTCGTATTATTAGGTAACACAAACCTGTTTCTTGATTTGAAACAATATTACTCATTAAAACATGCAAAACTAAGAAATTATTTTTTTTCTATTAAGATATTTATTTTGTTAAAGAAAAATGACTGGAAAAAGTGTGAAGAATTAAAAAAAAACTTGAAGTGTTTGTCATGTTCTGACCATAAAGAATAATTTAAAGCCACATTTAACCGTCTGGTTTTTACAACTTAGGGTTATGTGGTTTTTCACATTATAGCAAAATCCGCCTTTAAACTTGAAAGAAATAAAAATGTGACATTTATTGCGATAATTATCAATATCGACTGATATGAAAAAAAAATTATAGCAATCATTTTTTGGCAATATCGCCCAGCCCTAGGGTTGAGTACATTTACATTTTTGAAGTGAACTTCTCTTTTAAACAAGTTAAAAAAACTACTGGTGCAGTTATATTTTTAAGATATAATTTATGAAAACAAATCTTACACGAATAGTTCACCCAAAAATGAAATTAGCTTAAAATTAATCACAATAATCCTCAAGTAATCCACATTTAAGTAATAATAATTAGCATATTTCTCTCATAATTTAACGTGAAATGACTTTTTCACTGGAGAATGCGATATTGAAAAGACTCCTTGTTTAAAATAAAAAATGTCTTGATGACAGATTTTTTTTATTTTTGGGCGAACTGTCCTTTTAAGTATTTTTAACGTCATCGTGTTAAAGACTTTACCTTATTTTGGGGATTTTTCTTAGCAAATACTGATATTCGATTCATTTAATAATTGCGGTTGATTGTATATGATTAACATTTCTACTCAACTGACAGCACTAGAACTGACACATCACTTTGTTCGTTTTTGAGAACACAGGCAAATGTGATTGTGGGTGTGTACAGGTGCGTCTCTCTCTGTAATTGCGTTTGTGTTCCAGTGCTTTGTTGACTGAGTAAACGTCCTTCAGATGCCGAATTGGTAGCTACGTCCTTGTGACAGTAAGGATACGTTAATCCTTTGTGCGATGAAAGAAATTCAGATTCCTCTCTTTGCTGTTTGTTTGTCTTTTGAGTCCAGCTCATTTGCAAGCTTTTAAAAAAAAAACATTTACTGACGTCCAGACTGCAGTCAGAGACCACATACGTTTCTATAAATAAGCAAGCCAATGTTTTCAGATCATTATTTGAATAACCATATAGACATAGTTGTAGAGGGCGGTAATTGCATTCTGTCCTCATTCTTTCTTTCATTTGTTCTTCATTCAAGAATTCTTAATAGTAAGTCATTAAGAATAGTAAATAATGAAGATGATTTGTTTCCTAAAAGAAAAAGGCTAGCAAGGCACTTGCAAACACAGTTTTTGTAAGTGGGTAAGTTTTTATTTATTTATTTATTTTAGTTTAAACCAGTAACCAGGCATCACAGCTGGCAAAGGGGCATGTCTGACTTTGACATATGTATACTGGCATTATTATGTGATGCAAATTAAAATTATTATTGCTGGTCTTCAATGATAATGTCAAGTTACTTTAATGTGTTTGCACCAAAAAATTATAAGGATTTATGGTGATATCGTCCAAAACCACACTTGCCAGGGATGTTTCCAAACTTTTTTATATATATATATATATATATATATATATATATATATATATATGTGTGTGTGTGTGTGTGTGTGTGTGTGTGTG